>CAJHQP010000159.1:0-257848 GCA_905132765.1 Moricandia arvensis
CACACCATCAATACCTTCATTTTCAGTTGCATCTTTATTATTTCCATCTTCAAAACTAGCCTCTCTATCAGTAGCTTCTCTATCGGATAGACCGAACACTTCTACACTTCTCATGATTTACTTGCATTAGATAACCATAAACTTCTTCATCATTCCATATATATGATGGCTTCTTTGAATACAGTACCATCGGAAAGTAATTAATCTTTACTTTCATCTTAGTTTCGGCTACCTTAATCTTCTTGCAAATGCGTTCAACCAAGCCAAAGTATGTTACCTCTTCCACTGATTTCTTTAACACAATTGTGTGAATTTCATCTTCTCCTTCACCCTCTCCCGATATCCATTTTATCTCAGCTCCATCATTCATATAACATCCCCCATAAAAAAAACAAATGATTGTGCAAGGAGGATTTTGCATTTTCCCTGAAATATAGTAGTATTATCATTAGATTTTTTCATTATTAATAAATAAAAATTAATTCTCACATCGTACATCTTCCTATTAATAATAATAATTCATATTTTTAAGACTGTACACATAGTAATACTAGTAATTCTAGTAAACCCAGTCTACATAGTAATACGAGTAATACCAGTAAAACCATTTACAATTAGTAATACTAGTTTTCCTAGTAGTGCCAATAAATTTTCATCTACAGAAATAATCTACTTTTTAAGCCAACATTGTTAGGATTATACTACAACTATCATATTTACGAACATTGACAAGCCCTACTATACTTCAAACCCATAAACTGAGCTTAATCCTCAAAACAGTTTTCAAATTCGTTTTGAATCTCTTAAATTTTTTATTTTATCTTTTTTTTATTTACATTACCCATGATATATACTTCATTTTAATGATATGCTGCAAAAAAAACATAAAAACGGATTGAAAATAAGCCTGAAACCCAGAAACACAAATTTGAAAATAATTTTTAATCTCTCAAAATTTACATCAAATCTTACAATTTTTATATTATCCATGATAGAAACTTCATTTTAATGATATTTATGCAAAAAAATCATCAAAAACAGACACGGAATACCTTATTTTCGAGCTTCAAAACTCGCCAATGAAGGAAGGAGAAGTAGTTTCGAATGGGGAAGAAGAAAAAGAGTGAGCCTAGTGTGATTTCATTGGTTAAGGATATTTTTTTGTGGGCCATGGTGATAGATAAATGTGGTTGGTTGTTTTAATTCAAGTAATTAATGTATTTATGAGGTGGACGATGAATTGGAAGAAATATAATAAATTAATGGAAGGTTAATAAAGGGAGTGCAAACACAAAGGGATAGTGAAAATAGAGTGGAAATATTGAGAATAATATTTTCCTGATTGGGGCAATTTAGGTTACTGGATAAGACCAGGTCCATCGGGGGTGCTAATGTGGGGTTCCAAGAAAAAAAGAGGAAAAAAATAAATGAAAAAAGAAAAGAAAAGAGAGAACCGCTGTCTAAATTGGAATTTTTAGGATTGATAAGGACCCCTACGTGGCACGTTTTCATTCGACCCCTATTTAATGTCTCTCTCTCCTTCGTTGAATTTTTTCCAGAAATCAAACAGATTCCTCTTCCTCTTTCAAAGCTCAATCTCTTCTCTCCATCTTCTCCATTGAAAATCTTGTCGATCTCTTTCTCTGTTGGTTGATTCTCTGTTAATCACCACTTGATTTGGCGTTTTCGTCACTGCGTTGTTGATGTTGTTTCTCTTCCATGCTCTGAAACTTTGATGAAGATCAGAAGAGAGAAGAAACTTCAATGAGGTTCTTCCATTGGAGGAAGAGCAATTTAATTAAACTAACATGGACTCTAAACTTTTCAAATCAGAAAATTAATCCCCTTTATTATTAAAAGGGAAACATTTTTAATAACTAGCCTTTAAAATATAAATTATTTACACAACTGCCATTTTGCTTAGGTGTCACCATATTAAGCATTCTCACTATATTTAACTAATGACATTCTCTTACTAGATTAATTACTAGAAATGCCATTGGACATACTAATTATTAACAATTAATGTATTTGTGGTAATAGTATACAAGGGATACATTCTTGTCATAACATAAACATCAAGCCATCGATTTTTATAGCATCCAACAGTCATGCTTAAACACACATCATTCAAATAAATTATTATATGGTTTAGCATTTTACAAACGCATACGGTTCATGTAAATTGTCTTAACCGACTAAGTAATTACAGTATAATTTGTTAAAAAAATAGGTTGACTGTGAACAATCATTTTGGAGCCTAGGTGTATATTACGAACATGATTTTCAAGTACATGGACCATTTAGATTCCATAAAAATGTCAATTAGAAAATTCTAATAAATTACAATTATGAGTATATTTGGCGAGACAGTAACTTTTATTTATATTTTAGTACTATATGGGAATTTACATTAACTTCCTTAAGATCTAAAACTTATACAAGACTATATATTAATTTTCTTAAGATTCAAAAATTAAATAGACTAATAATTTGGCCGTTTGATGTAAAAAAACAGACTAATAATTATTGGTTAAACTTAGAATATACCACAATTTCCAATATATTGGATAAGAATAATAGAATATTTACCATTTTCTAATAGTGGCATGCATTTAGGTTTAATTAGCAAGATTGTTATTATTAGAATATTCTAAAGGTAATTAAGGTGTGCCTAAACCCTTACGCACACCTCCTACTGCCAATTGTAACACTACCAACAAATAGCATGAACGCAAAACATTTCTAAACCAAAAACGAGTGCTATGAATTCAACATGCATTGTATATTGTTATTATCATGGTTCATTATGTTCTCATAATATTGTTAATATTGTTGATAAAGTGTTTAAATTCTAGCTAATATAAATTAGTTCTTTTGTTTTTAAAAAAATGTTATTATTGACATTTTTATTATATAAAAGTAATTAAAAAACAATTAATATAATTTTTATTTGCTTCCAACTTAACATTAATTACATAAAGCATTGATTTCATAAATAAATTTATTTATTTCAAATAATATTGATTAAATAGATGTCCTCAAATACTATAGATTAAATAGATGTGAAATGTGTGAAATAAATTTTTTATGAAATGGAAGTAACATATTTGTTCGCCATGCGCAAGGCGCAGGTCTCCACCTAGTTAGTAAATTATTCAGTAGAACCTTTAATAGTCTCTAACCAATGGACTTGCTCTAAGGAGTCTACTATTTGGTTAGAAGAACCTATCTATGTTGATGACAAAAAAATACAGTAATTTTTATTTTGAGACTCAGTTTTTTTGTACCTAATATATGATTATCGTTTCCAACAACGAACTTATCATCATCCAATGTCTATGGGTCTCCTGCTCCACCCATTGTCTCCTCATGTTCCACCTGTAACCTCCACCCCTAAGGGAGCTCCGTCACTCTCCGCCCCTGGTAACCATCACCGACATATTCTCTCCTTGTCTGAAAACTGCACAAGCATGCCCCAGCTCAAGCAGCTCCACGCCTACATTCTCCGTACGACTTTCCCAGACGATAACGCCACTCTGTTTCTCTACGGCAGAATCCTCCAGCTCTCTTCTTCCTTCTCCAACGTCAACTACGCATTCCGTGTTTTTGATTCCATACAACATGAAAACCACAGCTCCTTCATGTGGAACACACTCATCAGAGCATGTGCACATGACGTTTCCAGGAAAGAGGAAGCCTTTCTGCTTTACCGGAAAATGTTAGAGAGAGGAGAGTCGGCTCCAGATAAGCACACGTTTCCGTTTGTCTTGAAAGCTTGCGCTTATATATTCGGATTATCAGAAGGGAAACAGATTCATTGTCAGGTTGTGAAACATGGGCTTAGCGGAGATGTGTATGTGAGCAACGGTTTGATTCATTTGTATGGTTCTTGTGGATGTTTAGATTTAGCGCAGAAAGTTTTTAATTATATGCCTGAGAGAAGTCTTGTTTCTTGGAACTCGTTGATTGATGCTCTGGTTCGGGTTGGAGAGTATGATTCTGCGTTAGAGCTCTTTAGACGGATGCAGAGATCTTTCGAACCAGATGGTTATACGATACAGAGTGTTCTTAGTGCGTGTGCAGGTCTCGGATCTTTGTCGCTAGGTACTTGGGCACACGCGTTTCTGGTTCGAAGATGTGAGTTTGATGCTGCTATGGATGTTCTGATCAAGAACTCGTTGATCGAAATGTATTGCAAATGTGGGTCTTTGGGAATGGCTAAGCAAGTCTTCGAGGGGATGAAAAAACGTGACTTAGCTTCATGGAATGCAATGATTCTAGGGTTTGCTACACACGGAAGAGCTGACGAAGCTCTGGATTGCTTCGACCGGATGGTGAGAAAAGGCGAGAATGTTAAACCGAACTCAGTCACGTTTGTTGCAATCCTCATCGCTTGCAACCACCGAGGCATGGTAAACAAAGGGCGCCAGTATTTTGACATTATGGTCAGAGATTATGGCATTGAACCTGCACTGGAGCATTACGGTTGTATCATTGACCTTGTTGCCCGAGCAGGCTACATTACGGAAGCTATTGAGATGGTGACAAGTATGCCGATGAAACCAGATGCAGTGATCTGGAGAAGTATCCTTGATGCTTGTTGCAAAAAGGGTGCTAGTGTGGAGCTAAGTGAAGAAATTGCTAGAAATGTGATTCAGACAAGGGAAGTTAACCAAAGTTCAAGTGGCGTATATGTCTTGTTGTCTAGGGTCTATGCATCTGCTAGCCTGTGGAACGATGTTGGGATTGTGAGAAAACTAATGACTGAACATGGAATTAGAAAAGAGCCAGGATGCAGTTCCATTGAGATAAATGGCATCTCCCATGAGTTCTTTGCTGGAGACACATCACACCCTAAGACAAAACAGATATACCAACAGTTAAAAGTGATTGACGACAAGCTAAGATCCATTGGTTATTTACCAGATCGTTCTCAAGCACCGTTAGTCGATGCAACCAACGATGGAAGCAAAGAGTATTCCCTCAGGCTGCACAGTGAGAGGCTCGCCATTGCTTTTGGTCTGATAAGCTTACCACCTCAAACTCCAATACGTGTATTCAAGAATCTACGCGTCTGCAGCGATTGCCACGAGGTTACTAAACTAATCTCAAAAGTCTTCAACACTGAGATTATTGTGAGAGATCGTGTCCGGTTTCATCACTTCAGAAACGGATCCTGCTCCTGCTTAGACTATTGGTAGCAGAAAAACAGCTACATAGCAGTATAGCGAATGAAAAGATTTGAGTATACACTAACCACTACAACCAATTTTGTATAATTCATAATGCTAAGGATATTCAATGATCATTTAGAGTTAACCACATTAACTTAGTCTAATACACAGGCAGATTTAACGAGTTCCTGGTTTCGACCAGTACGTCTCGTGTGGAATGTCTTGTCCACAAACTTCACTAGAGTCAAAGAAGAGTTTACAAGCACTAATGAAACTCTCTTGCTGCTTGTATTCTCAAGTGTTCAAGCACAACCTCAAAAGAGAAACAAGCAGCCACAACAACAAAAAATAAAACCGTAAGAAAACCCTAAGCTCGAGTTGCATATTTATACTCGTTGCTTTTCACCGACTTGATAGTTACAGCATGTTTGGGCCACTGTGCACCGAGGCCCAATTCTTTTATCCACTTGTTCTTGATCTCCTTGTGCTTTATACGAGTCGCTGATGATTGTGGGAAACGAAATTCGCATTGTCGGTTTTCCGTAAAATAGGGAAAGTTAGGAAAACCTAATTTCCCAGAGATCTCGGATTGTCTGCCAACACACGAGAAAACGAAAGTGACAAAGATAACAAGAATATCAATGAGAATTTGCACAGAGGCGTTTTATTAATTTGATAAGAACAAAGTTACAAAGTTTGCAAAGGAATTGAAAGAAGAACAAGACTTAGCTAACAAAGAGACAAGCAGAACAGGGTCGAAGGTGACCCCGTAGAGAGATCTGTCTTCAGCCGCCTAAATCCTAAGTTCCTAAAGTTTCTAAGTTAGCAGAGCTGCCCTAGGTCTAATTTTCGGACCCCCTTGCATCTTCAGCCTTAGACTCCTTATATACTCCTCCTGAGGCGGTTTTGCCTTTCCGATTCTGCCCTTGGTCGAATCTATCGCTTCGCGAAAATCTTCCATATCTTCCTGATCTTTGTGTTTATCTATGGAAACTTTTACATTTATCCTTAGAGACTTGATATTTATCTTCTCTTGCAAGGTAGAGATAAACCGTCATAGGTGTTTGGGCTTTATTTCGTATAAAACCGAAAGTGGGCCTTTAGTCGCGCCCTGGATCTCCTTGGTCTGTTTTGTGACTTAAGCGTTTTATGATTTATTGAAGTTGCCTTTCCCTAAACGACGTCAGACCTTGAGGAGGCTCAAACCTCTCGTATAATTGAGGCAACTTTGGTGTGTTCGGTTAATCGTTGCCTGTTTATACGACTGGTTCTTGTTTTATCCTGAAAGACAAGTCCCCTCAGTTCTTTGAATCTTAAAGTTGAGATGATGACTTTGATCGGGTCGAAATGAGGACTAAGATTGACTCATTCTCGAAACGGAGTGTCACAAAGAAGGGCCGAAGATTGGTCGCGTGAGCTTTTCGAGTCGGTTTTATCCGCTGACCCATGTAAACTCGGTCTACTCGCCATCCGACAAGTAAACCATTCGGAGCCGGTGTACTCGCCAAACGGCTAGTAGACCGTTCAAGACTGGTCTACTCGCTGTTTAGGGAGTAGACCATTCAAGATTGGTGTACTCTCTGTTTTGGGAGTAGACCAATTGGTCTACTTGCCAAACGGCGAGTAGACCGTTCAAGATTGGTCTACTCGCCAAACGGAGAGTAGAACATTCAAGATTGGTCTACTCGCCGTTAGGGGAGTAGACCAATTGGTTTACTCACCAAACGGAAAGTAAACTGTTCAAGATTGGTCTACTCGCCGTTTGGGGAGTAGACCAATTGGTCTACTCCCCAAATTGGTCTACTCACCTAACGGCGAGTAGACCGTTCAAGATTGGTCTACTCCCCAAACGGCGAGTAGACGTTTCAGGCCGGGCTACTCGCCGGTTGGCGAGTGACCGTTCAAGACCGGTTTACTCGCCGTTTGGCGAGTAGACGTTCAAGACCGGTCTACTCGCCGTCTACTTGCCAAACGGCGAGTAGACCGTTTTTTTTATTCGGAGTTTATGTTTTTGAGAACGTGTCGAGAGACTTTCGTATAGAGATTTGATTTTAACCGTTGATTTTGAGATGACCGTTTTTGACCCCAACAATGATATTGGTTTGGGCTGAGTCACTTAAGCTCAGAATCTCCACTTTGACTCATCAAACCTTACTCGAAAGAAAAGCTTCGGCTCTTGTCTTTTTCTCTCTTCAGACAGCCTCCGATATCTCCGCCGCTTGAGTTTCGTCGACCACTCTTATCCAAAACATCCTGAGAACAAGCTTTGTTCTCTGATCAAAATCCATCAACCCTTTCTCCTTCTTCTCTATGTTCTAGTAAAGCTCCAAGTGTTCGCCTCTCTTCCATGGCGTGTTCTTAATTCTCCGTCAATCAACTTTCCCGTTGTCACCCGTATAGAACATGCCTCAAATCTAAGGTAAAATAAGTTTAAGAACCTCGTAGTACCTTTCGATTTGATATCTGAGTTTCTATCTGCTTGTTTCTATTTTTTTCATGCATGAATCCGATTTTGAGTCCAAGCATCAAGAAAATAGCTTCTCGTCTTCTATACCCTTTTTTTATTACAACCGCAAAACCTTTCGAGACATGTTTCAAAATCTCCTTCTTCAATCGAATCTGAGAAGTACGCTAACCTTCAACCAATCCAGGTAATATCTAGAGTCTTGCTTATGATATATTTGTCTAGCTTCGACTTATAACTTTGTGTCTCTCATTAACACAAAATCTTCTCTTCTTTTAGCATGCATAACGAGAACCTTTCAGCCAAGCTAACACTCTGCGACTAGTAACCAAGCTTTTTGACAATCTGTCAGGTAACATATTTTAGCTAGGAATATTACTTGTCTTCCTTCTTAAATTCCATTTGAGAATTCTGTAACTGTGATCGGTCCGACCTCCACTTACTCTTTCTCTGTCTAGCATGGCTACATAAAATTTCCACTTGCGTAACAACTCTTAAAAAGAACTGTAAACATTGTGTGGAATATTATATAGCGATGTTCCTGAATCTCATTGATTAGTTTTGTACTTTATTGAGATGAGTAAAAATTAACTCATATTTTCTGTTCTTTGTTGTGTCTGGTGTGCTTCCTTGTTCAGTTACGGCTACAGAATCAAATGAGCCTTATCCACCGTCCAAACACTTCAAGGTAACAACATTCCAAAAACATACTTATGTGGTAGATTCTGTTCTTCTTTTATCAATAAGATTGATCTGACGATTTCTGACTTTTATTCTTGTTTGCGAGGTTCTCAAACGTCAACAAAACGGAACCTGCAAGGATCACTATCTTCTTAGGCAATCTTCAGAAGCTCCAGGCACTCCCGGAACTTGTTACCTGGTAAGTTCTTTGTCAAAAAATCTGCTTAATTCTTAGATGTATGTATCTTTTCAATCATAACATCCCGTTGAGCAATTACATCTCGTATAAAATGTAACCGAGTGTCTATATGCTTGGTCCTCTCATGGAAACCATCATTTTTGGCCAAGTGTATAGCACTCCGCGAATCACAAAATACTTTAACATTATTTTGCTGAAACCCCAGATCACCACAAAATCCTTTTAACCATATAGTTTCTTTGCCAGCTTCTGTCAAAGCCATATATTTTGACTATGTTGTTGATAAAGCAACTATATGTTGAGAACTGACCTCCAACTTATAGTATTTCCTCCCACTTGAAAAACATATCAAGTTACCGATCTCCTTCTATCTAGATCACTTGCATAATCAACATCACAAAAGCCCCCCACATTGAAGTTAGAGTTCTTCGTAAAGTTTAGGCAGTAACCCAAAGTTCCTGAAAGATACTTCATTATCCATTTCACAGCTTCCCAATGAATCCTTCCTGGATTGACCATATACCTGCTGACTAATTCTACTGCTTATCCCAAGTCAGGTCTTGATCCCACCATTGCATACATTAGAGAACTTACTGCACTAGCATATGGAATTTCGCTCATCAATTCTCTTTATGTTCTTAGGTCTTCTTCATTTAGACTTCTTAACTTATACTGACCTCCAGTTGGTGTGACCACTGCTTTGGCTTCAAACATATTAAACGTTCTTAGGACTTGTTCCAAAAACTTTCTCTGACATACTTTACCCATCAGTTCTTTCTATCTCGGATAATATCCATTCCAAGAATTCTACTTGCAGCTCCCGGATCTTTCATCTCAAATCTATTTTTAAGATTCTCTTTAAGCTCTTCAATCTGAGATAAGTCTTTTGAGGCTATTAACATATATCATCCACATATATAAGCAAGTAAGTCATTTGTGAGACCTCTAATCCTTTTATGTAAACACACGGATCATATAGACTTCTTCGGAAGCCTTGAACCTTCATCAACTCATCAAATTTCTTATTCCATTGTATGGGAGACTGTTTTAGTCCATATAAGGATTTCTTTAATAGACATACTTTCCTTTCCTTTCCTTCCCCTTTTCCACGAATCCCTCTGGCTGGTTCATAAAAATTTCTTCCTCTAGCTCTCCATTTAAGAAGGCAGTCTTAACGTCAAGCTGTTCAAGCTCAAAGTCTTCATATGCTATCAATGAAAGCATGATCCTAATCGAAACATGTTTCACTACTGGCGCAGAAACTTCAGTATAATCAATACCTTCAACTTGTGAGAAACCTTGAGCAACAAGTCTAGCTTTAAATCTAGGTTCTTCCAAACCTGGTATTCCTTCTTTGAACTTGAAAACCCACTTACATCCAACAATCTTTTTCTGCTCGGGCTTCTCAACGATTTTCCATGTACCAGTTTTATTAAGAGAACTCATTTCTTCTTCCATTGCTTTCAGCCACTGTTTCCAATACTTACACCTCCTAGTTTCTTCAATCGTTTTAGGCTCATCAATATCTAGATCTTCTGATGCAGCTAACACATATGCGACCATGTTGTAGTCATCAAACTTGGATGGTAGTTTGATTTTACTTCGAACCCTATCTCTGGCCAGAACATAATTTTCTAAATCAACTTGATCTTCTTGAGTTATTGAGGCTTCGTTTTCTTTAGGTTCAGAGTCTGACTCGTCTTCAATATTAGAAGTTACTCCACTTTGAGATGGATTCCCAACACTAGTAATGTTTCTTGATGGTCCCTGAATTAATTCTGGACTAAACATAACTCGCTTAGTTCTTTTCTCTGGAGCTTGTTCATCTTGTTCTCTACTTTCTTGAGCTGTATCTTTCAAGTCTTTGAATAATCGTCTTCATTAAATATTACATCCCGGCTTATAGTACATCTTCCTTCTCTAGCAGCCAGATCCTAAATCTTTTTTTCCTTAAGGAAATCCCACAAAAGTGCCTTTCACTGCTCTAGGACTCGTCGTGCGTTGTGTCACATGTGCATAGACTGTACATCTGAACCTTTTTAGATTTCTCAAGTCTGGTTTAACTCCTGACCATATTTCTTCAGGTAGACTGAAATTTACTGAGGAATTTGGTGATCTGTTGATAAAATATAATGCCGTTGATGCAGCCTCAGCCCAAAACCTTTCCTCCATTACACTTTCAGACAACATACACCTAAATTTCTCCATAATGGTTATGTTCATTCTCTCATACACACCATTTTGCTGTGGTGTGTAAGTGCATGTCTTTTGTCGCTTAATTCCAGCTTCCTTGCATATTGTATCGAAGTGTGAATTGCAATTCTCTAACTCGTTGTCCGTCCTTAAGTACTTAATACTTTTTTTTTGTCTGATTTTCAAAGCTTATCTTCCATTTTTTGAACCTCTAAAAAGCACCATCCTTTTTCTTTAAGAAAAATATCAACAGCTTTCGTGAATAATCGTCAATAAAGGTGACAAAGTACTGGCAGCCTGCTAAGCTTGGTGTTACTGATGGTGAACCTCACAGATCAGAATGTATGTACTCTAGTGTCTCCTTTGATGTGTGTTTTCCTTTTGGAAAACTTAGCTTATGAGCCTTTCCAAAGACACAACTTTCACAAAAGCTTAGAGTCTTAATGTCATTCCTCGTTAGATACCCTTCTTTTACCAAAAACATCCATATTCTTCTGACTCATGTGACCAAGTCTAGAGTGCCACACCTTTGTTAAATCAGTGTCGAGTTTAGCTATTGCAACTTCTGAATTTGATACTATTCCATCTAAGTAATATAGACCATCTTGGTATCTGCCAGCGGCACCTTCTGATCTCTTTTATATAACTGAATCATTCCTTCATTTCCCACATAGTGACATTCAGCTTTGTCCAAACACCCATATGATATCAAGTTTTGACTCATGGATGGCATATATCTGAATTCAGTGAGAATAATGACTGAGTTGTCTGGATTCAGAATTCTTATCTTCCCAATACCTTGAACATCACACTGTGTATTGTTTCCCATCAATAATATACTTCCTTTGAACTCTTCTAAGTCAAATAGTAATTCTTTGTTTGGAGTAATGTGCAAACTAGCTCCTAAATCCAGTACCCATTCGTCTTTAGCATGTTGAATCCTTGCTGTGAGTATTAGTGGCTCCTTGAATTCTGTAACCACATTGGCAGAATTCTCCATCTTCTGATTTTGACGGTCCGGACACTCTCTCTTCCAATGCCCATCCTTGCCACATGAGGAACATCCCTTTTTCTTAAACTTCATCTGGGATTTTCCTATGCTCTTTGACCTGCCTTTCGCATAGCTACTGTAAGACCTTCTCTCGGATCTTCCTCTTTGACCTACGAATAGGCCTTCAGATGCTGCCTTGGCCTTATTTAACTGTCCTGCTTCTTTTAACTCAACTTTCTTAAAGTAAGCAGATTCAGTTACTTCCTCAACACAAATAGTGTCTCTTCCTTTCCCGTATTTCAGAGAGTGAGTCATCTGCTCATACGACTTAGTCAAACTGTTAAGCAAGAAAATTGCTTGATCTTATTCAGAGATATTAACCTGGACGCTTGCTAGATCTGAGAACTAGCTTTAAGAAGACAACCAGGTTCTCATCTAAGCTCTTATTTTCTTCCATCTTGAAACTGTAGAATCTTTGTTTCATATAGATTCGGTTTGGCAAGGACTTGGTTTGATAGTTTCTTTCCAAAGCCTTCCACATATCAAGAGCTGTCTTTTCCTTCATTACTTTCCTAAGAATCTTGTCCCCAAGGCTCATAGTTAACAGACTTCTAACCCTCCTGTTCTTTTCAGCTGCCTTTGGATCAGGCTTTGATTCTTTTTCTTTTCCCTTATCAGTAGATTCATCCTCCTCCTCTTCAGCCTTAGTTGAATATGATGTAGATATCTCACCCTCAATAAAAACCGAGTCAAGTCCCATTAGTTCTAGTTGGCAGAAGATTTTATGTTTCCATAAACAAAAATCTCCTCTACCATCAAATTTTTCAACTTCGAATTTTCCCAGATACTGGTTCCATGTCTGACTTTCTTTGGTGTTTATTTATTTATTTAGGTAACAACCAAAGGCTTCAGACCCTCAAGTGATAGGATCGGACAATTCTTCAAGCTATTTGTAAAAGAAAGTTGATTCCTCCTATTGACTCTTAGCTGTTTAGACAATTTTGTTTGTTGACTTATGATCTTCTCTAAGCTGAGCTCTGATACCACTTGTGAAGGATATTCAATGATCGTTTCGATTTAATCAGATTAACTTAGTCTAATACACAGGCAGATTTAACGAGTTCCTGGTTTCGACCAGTACGTCTCGTGTGGAATCTCTTGTACACAAACTTCACTAGAATCAAAGAAGAGTTTACAAGCACTAATGAATCTCTCTTGGTGTTTTTATTCTCAGGTGTTTAAGCACAACCTGAAAAGAGAAACAAGCAGCCACAACAACAAGAAAATAAAACTGTAAGAAAAACCTAAGCTCGAGTTGCATATTTATACTTGTTGCTTTTCACCGACTTGATACTTACGGCATGTCTGGGCCAGTGTGCACCGAGGCCCAATTCTTTTCTCCACTTGTTCTTGATCTCCTTGTGCTTTATATGAGCCGCTGATGATATGGGTTTGGGCTGAGTCACTTAAGCTCACACATAAATTTGGTAATTAAGCAGCATATGATTATGGGAAAATTCCGTAAAAATACCCTGACTAAATTGACTAAATTTCATTAAGCTTTTTCATACCCAAAATTTTCTGCTATCCAGTTTAATACCCCAATTAATTATTTTACTCATTTTAATATACAAACTTTTAAACCATGCCCATTTTACTACCCAAATATTTGTTTATTTTAGTTAAATACTAATAAATTTCAAATTAAACTTGATTTTTTTAAGAAAATTACAAAATTTCTCAAAAAATCTAATTTTATTTTCTGTTTGAAAAAAGTAACTAAATTTTTATAATCTTAAACTTTGTAATAAAATTTAAAATTTCAAATATTGAATTAGTTTGTTTTATGAAATAGAAAACAAGTTTCTTTTTACATTCAAAATTAATTTTTAAAATTGAAAATTTTTCTTGATAATTATTTACCTTCTTTCCTAAATATTAAAATAAAATTAGTTTTTTCATATTTTCTCTTATTTTTTGGAGATTTTTAAAAAAAAAATTGGAACCTATTAGAATTTTTAATTAAAATAAATAAAATTTGGGTATTAAAATGGGAATATTTTAAAAAAATTGTATATTAAAATGAGAAAAAATAATTAGTTGAGATAATAATTTGGATAGCGAAAAGTTTGAGTAGTAAAAAGCTTAATGAAATTTAGTTGGGATATTTTTATAGAATTTTCCCTATGACTATAGAAGATATGAGAACTTATTCCTTACTAGCAATGTACACGATATATATATATATATATATATATTTCAGAGCAGAGCTAGGTTAGACTTGTAATGATACTACTGACTCTATAGTCCTTTACATATATGGTTGCTTCCTTAATACTCTCCCGCATGATGGAGGGGTTTTAGTCACTCCAATCTTGGAACATGCTTGATGAAACTTTGATTTTGGTAGTGCTTTGGTTAAGGCATCAACAAGATGATCATGAGTAGAGACGTGTGAAACGCGTAGAGCCTGAAGTGATCAGATTTCGAATGACATGATAGTCGAGTGCGATGTGCTTCATTCGGGAATGGAAGACTGGATTTGTACAGAGATATGTGGCACCAACATTGTCGCATTATATGACTGGAGCTGCGATGAGTCGAATGCCGAGTTCTTGGAGTAGTGAGAAAAGCCAGAGATTTTCTGAAGCTGTATTGGCAACTAAACGATATTCTGCTTCAGTGGATGAGCGTGCAACACCCCACTCTTTCTTTGAGGACCATGACACCGGATTACTACCAAGATAGATCACATAAGCGTTTGTAGAAAAGTAGTCATCCATGTCACCTGTCCAATCTGCGTTGGAAAATCCATGTAGAGTGAGTGGTGATTTTCTTGACATGAATATCCCATGCGTGTGAGTGCCAGCCAAATATCTGAGAACACGTTTTGTTACTTGCCAGCGGTCTGTTGTCGGTGAGTGCATAAACTACGATAGCCTATTTACTGCGAAGGAGATATCTGGACGAGTGAATGCCAGATACTGAAGACTGCCGACGATTGATTTATACTCGTGTGGATTAGGCAGAAGAGAACATGAGTGTAGCAAAAGCTTCAGAGTCGTTGGCAGTGGAGTTGAGACCCGTTTCCAATCCAGCATCTTTGTGCGAGTGAGTAGATCAATAATATATTTCCGCTGACTAAGATGTAGTCCATATTGCGTCCTTGTTGCCTCAGTTCCCAGAAAGTAGTGTAGATCAACGGGGTCTTTGATGGAGAATCTGTCCGCAAAGGAATGAAAAACTCGAGAGATTGTGGTTGAGTCATTGCCTGTAACAATAATGTCATCAACATAAACGAGTATATATGTAAACGTAGAGCCAACTTTCCTTGTGAACAGAGCGCATCAGCCTTTGAGTTAAGAAACCCAGTGTTGGTGAGATGTTGTTTAGCCATGTACCATGCTCGGGGGGCCTGTTTCAGTCCATAAATCGCCTTCGGTAACGGACAAACGTGAGACGGTTTATCTTGATCAACAAAGCCTGATGGTTGGGTCATATAAACTTCTTCTTGGAGTTCTCTTTGAAGGAATGCGTTGTTGACGTCTAACTGCTTTATTTCGCAGTCACTGTGAATCGCAATGTCCAGAACGAGTCGAATCATAGTAGTCTTAATGACTGGATTGAATGTTTCAGTGTAGTCGATGCCATAGTGTTGGTTGTATCATTTAGCAACCAGTCGAGCCTTTGGTCGTTCTACTTCGCCACTAGGAAGGTACTTGGTGGTGTAACAACGACAGCCAATGATGTTTTGAGACGGAAGAGCAGGGACCAAGTCCCACGTCGGATTTCGAACCTGAGCATCATATTCAAGAGACATAGCTCCACGCCAAATCTTGTCTTTCAAAGCCTGAGTTATGGTGGTTGGTTCCGGTGAGAGGTGTTTGTTTTGTGTGGTGAGGTAACTGAATTTCTGGTTTGGTTTATGGATTTTGTTGGTGCGGTTTCAGTTGATGAGGTTGGGTTCGTAACTGTTTATGTTGTTGGTGGGTTCAAAGAAAGAAGAGAAGGGGTGGTTGTTTCAGAGTTGGATATTGGGTTTGGTTGTGGTATATTTAACGGAAGTTGGGTCTGGGAAGTGCACTTCATGTCAAATTAGTTCTAAAATGGCAACCAATCATTTGCCGCCATAACCTTCACTTTCACGGCTCAGCTTCAATCATATACATGTTTTTTTAAGGCCTAACATCATCAATCTATTTCAGCAAACGACCTCTCATTTGCCTTTCTTCTCTATTGAACATTTCTTTGAAACCACAACCTCTTTAGAATCGTTTCCTTCAGAAAAGGATGTCTTCTTTGCTTCCTTCCATCATTCCATGAATCATCAATTTTTATCTCCTTATACACTCCATTATCATTTTTTTTTCTTTGGCGGCTATTTCCAATTGAATTATGTGGTAACCTATGGTGGGTTATCGATCTCTAATCTTTATGTTTCTCTAAATACGTTATTAAATAAATTAATAAGAAACTTAGGGGGTCTTATTGGATCAAGGATTTAAGAGGATTTTATTTTTTTTTCTCAAATCCCCCCTCTTATTGTATCTATTATTTACAAATTCTATATAAAATCTAAGCTTATTGGATTAGTCATTTGTACAAGTTCTTCCAAATTTCAGCTTATTGGAAAATATGGATTTTGTCAACTAAATCCATCAAATGAGATTTGGTGGAACTTGGATGACATTTTATAGTGAAAAAGCAACAAATTGAAATACCACCTCTTATGATGGTATTTGAAGTTTTTTTTTTAAATAAAAATACTCCTTCACATTTTTAAAAAGAAAAACAAACAGTTTAAAATGAAATAAAAATAAAAATTATTTTAAAATAAAATTTTAAAAACTTTTATATTTTATATATTTCATTAAAGGATAATAATATTAAATTATAATAATAAAAAGGAATAAAAGTACATTTCCAAAAAATAATTAAAATTAAAAAAAATTCAAAAACTCTGAATTTTTTTCAAAACCACTATAAAGTTTATAACAAATCTTTTTAGAATTTCCTCAAATCTCGGATTTTCTTAGATTTACAAAAATCTTGAATTCTTTCAAATTCTTGGTTCAATATGTCCCACTTAATATACAGAATATTGTATTTCTATGTAATTAACTAGGTGTTTTGCACGTACGTGTGACATAATAAGTTTTATTTTTTTTAAATAATACATTATCAGTTCAAATACAATTAGAAAATATTACTGTTCATATATGGGGAAATTTTACTTCTACACTTTCTTTAGTACCATTATTAATCTTTATCACCAATATGAGTGCATTTTCATAAGTACATCAATATTAATGTGTAAAAGATTAAACTAGCATTACCTTATCTTCTAGTCATTGCTTCTTCTCTGTTCCGCCGTCGAGATCCATCTACTATCTTCTCGAGATCCATCTTCTCCCTCTCTCATGCAATCAGCGACAAAAGCGATTACAGAGAATCAAGACTCAAAATCTCCAAAATGTCGGCTTATGTACAAGATTCACAATTTGTATGTTTCTAATTTGTGTATTTTTTGTTTGCTTTTTGATTTTTTTTTCGTTTTGTTATCAAAAAATCAATGAAGGTTGGTTTAGACTTCTCATTCGAATGGTTCCATCTAAGAGAAAGAGTTTTGATGATGAACATTGAGTTTTTAAAAATCTGGGTTCAAGTAATTTAAGGATTTTTTTTCCTTCTGTTATCCAACAAACAAATAAGGTTGATTTAGACTTGTCATTTAATAGTTCTGGTTAAGAGAAAGATTTTCGTATAGTGAACACTGCATTTCAAAGAATTATAGTCCCTTATAAATCTGGATTTCAGGATATTGTTAAAAGTACAACTCAACAATTTATAAGGTTTTTTTATAAAGAAAAATTTAGACAAGAGTTGATCATATATGTCTATAAAAAACATATAAATGTTTGAACTTGAGAAGTCTTGTCTTTATTATCCTATATTCTTTGTAAGACTGTTATAGAAATACATGAACATTATGTTTGGAAAAGGTATCTTTAGACCATGATTAAAAGTTAACATCATTATTTATTTCGTTTTGCAGTTAGATAGCAATAAATTTTACATATGATTCTAAGTTGTAACAGGAAAGTGAGAAGTCAAAAGAAACCGAAGATGCAACCAAAACAAAATTTTGTTATTTATAAACTATCCATATTCTTAATACAATGTATTATTCACATATAATTTTTCAGGAAATGGAAAGAATGCCCAAAAGAATTAGATGATAGAGAAGTTTTACCATCTTATATAGATGTCCAAACACAGCAAAACACAAAAGTTATTGTGTTTTTGATATTTTAAAAGGCCTTTCTAAATTCGAAATTGTTAAGTTATTTTTATCTTCTAATATTAGAAGAAGAAGAAAGGTGTAAAACATCCACGTGAACCTAGAGATGGATATGAGAACGCTTCAACAAATAAAAAAGTAAGTGAAAATATGACCCTTTCTAATAATTGAATTATTATTATGCTATAAATCTTGTTGTGGAGTTTCTTATAGAATCTAGTGTTTGATGAATGTATGAATATGATTGTGTTTTGAATTTTTTTTAAATGAAGGAAAATTTTAACACATAAGCAATTTTTAAAATTATAAGCCTTTACAAATTTGTTATTGTTTTTTTTTTTTCTGAAATAGGGGCAGCCACAAGATGAAGAAGAACAACAAGTGGAAGCTGATGCTGAAGTTAGCGGCGATAATAAAGAAAGAGAAACTTCAAAAATCAATTAAGTAAGTTAATTTATAAGTCATTATTAACTGAGACTATCAGTTTTTAAAATTATAAGCATTTATAAATCTGTTATTGTTCTTTTTTTTTAAATAAGGGGAGACACAAGATGGAGAAAAACAACAAGTGGAAGCTGCTGTTGAAGTCGGCGACGGTGATAAAGGAAGAGAAACTTCAAATATCAATGAAGTAAGCTAATTTATAAATCTTTTTATAAACGGAGACTACCAATTTTAAAATTATAAGCCTTTATAAATATATTATTGTTTTTTTTAAATAGATGCAGACACATGAGGAAGAAGAACAAGTGAAACCTGATATAAAAGTCAAGGAGCCCGTGCAAGTTAAAAAGAAAAAAATGAGGAAGAGGAAATAAGGTAAATAACTTTCTTTGTAATGGTTTATAAAATGTTCTTTCAACTTTCATAGACTATTTCCAAATATTATTTCTGATTATTTATTTTTTTGCTTATAAAGAGAGTTGTTGCTAGCACATTAAAAATAAAAAAAAAACAATCTGGGGAAGATTCAGTTGATAATGTGATATGAAGTGTATTGGAAGATCTGAACCTCAAGGTGTGAACTAAAAGACAACAACAAAGTCGATTACCTTACCAAAAACATAACAATTTCGAAATTTAATAAAGCATTTCTAAATATTTTATTGTTTTTTGGTTGGAAATAGGGGCAGAAACAAGAGGAAGAAGAAGAACAACTAGAAGACGATGCTGAAGTCGGTAACCGTGATAAAGGAAGCGCGAAAAAAATAATGAAGTAAGCTAATTTATAAATCTTTATAAGACTATTAGTTTTTAAAATTATAAGTCTTTATAATTATTTTTTTTAAATGGGGGCAGACACATGAGGAAGAACAACAACAAGTGGAAGATGATACAAAAGTTGGCGACAGTTATAACGTAACTGAAACTTCAAAAATCAATGAAGTATACTGATTTATAATTTTTTTATAAACTGATAATCTTTTAAATGTTTAATATAGTTTATGTAATTTTTTTAATTGTGTCATCAAAATTGAAGGATGAACACGTTTAAATAAAACTAAGTCTGAAGTGTATAATACTATCAGTTTTTAAAATAATAAGCCTTTATAAATCTATTAATGTTTTTTTTGAGGGGCAAACACATGAGGAATAAGAACAATAAGTGGAAGCTGATACATAAGTTGAGGAGCCTCTGCAAGTTAAAAAAAGAAACAAGGAATGGAAAATAAGGTAAATAACTCTCTTTATAAGGGTTTATAAAATGTTATTTCAAATTTCTTAGACTACTTCCTAATATTATTTTTGACTTTCTTAATTATGTTGCTTATAAAGAGAGGTATTGCTACCATCTCCAAATAAAAAAACAAACAAAAGAAACTATCTAGGAAAATTTCAGCCAATGATCTGAAGTAAAAGACAACAACAAAGTCAATTAGAAACATGGTGAATTTGAAGAAATGAAGCTCTTTCAGTTTTTAGTTCTTTTACATAAAATCACTGCTCCCCTTTTGAATTGATTTAACTGTTATCTTTTGTTGATGTCTTTGATAAAAACATCTTTTGGTTTGTACCTTAATCCTTTTGGTTTGACCTTAATCCTTTTTATAAGGAAACTTATTTGGTTTATACTCATATTGGTAAGCTAAGATATCAAGTATTTTAGAACATATAAATTCTGCAATTAATTTCAACCCTAAATTTATAAGGTCTTAGAAAGCTAGTAGATTAATATAACCACACATTTCACATGTTAGGTAACATAAATTTTAGATACAGCTGCAAAATTTTGTAAAGCATTATAAAATGATAAAAGTAATAATAAAATGTTCAAAAGCTATGTGATTCTAATTGTTATAACACTGTAAAATGATCAAATAGACACAAGTTTTTATACGACTTTTGTCATCAAATTGGCACTACACAACTACTTTTGTTGTGTCTTTGCTTTCCACATCTGCTATATTTGTATGATTTGGATGTGAACTGATATTTTCAATACTTCCACGGACTTGGTATTTTTTTTCCTCTTAGCACTAGGAAAGCGAGTAGATGAGGGCGACAAACAAATGCAGCTATATGAGAAGAAATATCCCAATATACTTTATCAGCAACAAGATATATATTTTCTGAATATGCTAGTGTAAACCTAATAAGAAAATAAAGAGAATTAGATAAAAATACAACCAAGAAAGTAAAATGAAAAGGAAGTGCTATAGAACAATGTTTATAAAACCTTATAAATTTGATAAATTATATAAGCATTTATAATCGTGATAATGTTATAGCACAATGAATGTGAGAACACACCTTTGATTGGAGAAAAACACATCGACATAATCTTTTTCATGGTGATTTCCAGATTTTTCATCGGCAATAACATGAGCACAAGAGAATTTCTTAATATCCAACACCAAGCATGAACAATGCCTTGCTTCAAAATTCACCACTTGATCTCATCTCCCTTAACCCAAACTCTGAATCATTGATTTTGAAAACTCGAGCCAGCGGGACTTAAGATCAAATAAATCCTTCATCTTTTTCCCCACTTCGAAAGTGACATGGTGGATATGACGAACTCCCTTCTCACGCAGTTCAGTGAACCACCTAGTCAAAATCATCCTAATAGTGTCAAAAAGGCAGACTATCGGATACTCACGACTCCCTTTCGGCATAAAACTAATAGATTCTGCCAAGTTTGATGTCATGATGTTGTAGCGATTAGCAAGAGAATAAGCTCGTGACCATTTCTTGATGTCTGATTTTTGAAGATAGTTTGCTACTTCAATATCAGACTTCTGAATCTCATAAAAATAATAGTCAAAATCCGCCTTGGTGTAAGCATATGCAGCCCTAACAACCAATGGGATACGTGTAGAACTCTTATACTTCTCCAAGACATTCTTTTCAAAGTGGAAGATGCAAATTCCATGGTGAGCAAGCAAATAATGTTCTAAAAGAGCAGTTTAAATGGAGGATGCACGACCAGAGAAAAAAAACCAAATCTTCTTCATCATGAATGATGTTTTTAGACACATCATAAACCAATTCCATGAGGCAGCATTATTAGAATCTACTATAGCAAAAACAATATGATACAAATGAAAATTACCATCTTGTGTTGTGGCAGCAAGTAGAGTCCCTTTATACTTTGCTTTCAGATGGACAACATCAATAGAAAGTACCTTCCTCATCAACTTAAAACCTATGATAGATGGACCAAATGACAAAGATGCATATTTGAATTTCCCCGCATATTCAACTTCTATAAAAGTCACAGAACCTGGATTCTTTTCCTTTAACATGTTAAACCAGCTGGGAACAGCTTCATAACTGTCACCATGAGTACCCCTAGCTAGATCTAGAGCGTTTTCTTGACACCTCCAAGCCTTTGAATATGAAATCACAACACCATGATCTTTTCTAGCTTTCTCTATGATATTTTTAGGTCTCAGCCCAATCTTTCCTCCTTCATGATGATTGCTGACCATATTTCCCAACAGTTTTATAGTAGCTTGACGATGGATAACATTTCTCAGAGAAGTGTCACATGTATGTTTAGAAACATATTGGCGTACAACAAAACTATGAGATCATTTAATTGTTTTTTCACGTAAAATCCAACTACATCTTTTATCCACACAACTAAGAATATAACATGTTATGTCTGAATATTGTGTTTGGAACTCAAAGTTTTGACTAACTGCGTGCAACCTCAACTTTGTGCTCATTTCCGTTTTATCCTTGAAAAAATTCCCGCAGAACAAATCAGCATCATCATCACATTGCTTTGCAAGACAAATTGGAGACAAGATTTCTAAATGAGAATTTGAATCTTCTCCGATGATTTTTTTATTACCACGTCTACTAAAAAAAGATGACAATTTTGACTTTTAGATCCATATACAACAGGTCCCACCGATTCCAATCCTCTCTAAAACAAAAAAAAATGAAACATGTACATTATAAAAACAGTAAAATATAATTTATAACCCATTATAAGATACTGATATATTTATATTAAAGAAAGTTATGCTAACAAGACCACTTAAAGGAGAAATAAAAGTATCTCTTATACAAGTATGTTGTATACCAAAGACTTCATCAATTCTCTGAATGTTGTTCCATTCAATCTCAGGGTGTGTGTGTGTTTCTCTCTATAAATTTAAGCATCGATCTATTTGATTTTATAAAGCATTATCAAACCAAATCCTTATTTAAAAAGTTTTAATAAATACGTCAAAACCAAAATAGCTGACAATACTACAAAAAGTAACGATACCTTTTTGTAGTACTCCATTAAATCTAATTTCTAAAACAATTTATAAAACCTAATAATTATGAATGTTAAGGTAAGAGTTTTGAAGAGTACTTCAAATGCACTACTACTTTCAGCAATAGGCGAATCATGAGTACTGGAAATTTTATCTAGTAGTTAACCTTGTACATGTATTTCATAAGGTTGTTATAAACATCAAAGTTGTTATAAATACATGAAAGAAATTTTTACTTCTAGAAGTAAGCAAGTCATAAGTAATAAAAACTCCATCTCGTGTCTGAATCATATTTGATACAATTATTGGTGACAGAGGCAGAGGCGGTGAAAGAGTAGGGGGTCAGCTGACGGCACAACATTTTTAAAAATATTTGCTTTTCCTTTGATAAAAATTCATTGACTCCACTAAAAATATAAACTTGACCTCACAAAAAAAATTACAAAATATTAAAAATTCAAAGTTTAATTTTACAATATAACTAATAAGTTTACATTTTCTGTTTGTTGAAATTCGGATTTATATTAGTCTCAAAGTTAATTTATATACCTTCAAAAACGTTAAAGAAAAAATTAAGAAAGCGATAAGTACGTTTTCATATTTTAAAATTTATTTAAATATTAGTCTTAAGCCCAAGTTTTATCAATTCCAAACTGTATATTAATTTATATTACAGAGAAGTAGTATTTGTACAAACAATATTAGATAATCCTAGACTATTTTCTTTATTTCTTATGTTATAATTTGGTCGTTCATTCATAGTTTATTAAAATAGAGATGTCATCTATTCAAATTGTTAAAAGTATTTATGTTTTTTAATCATAAGTATTAATGGTTTATGTTTTGTATTTAGAGATAAATTAAAATTTTAACTTATTAGATGATTAATGGACAATTTTTGAATTTGGAAAAAAAAATCTCCATCAACGAATGATATTCTTCTAGATGAGTTGTCATATTATCACAGTGAGAAATTCTAAAATATAAACCACAATCACTCAAAAATGAGCTAAAATACAAGTATATATGTAACTGAACTGTGATATAAAAAGTTTAAGCTACTTATGATCTACAATGGTAATTTTTGACCCCAGTACAAAAAATTTCTGCCTCCGCCACTGATTGGTGATTTTAGTATTTCCCTCTGAAACATAAAAACATAAAGCTAAGAGTTATTACAGTATTCTATAAGGTTTTATAAATATTAAAGTTATAATAAATACCTCAAGGGCTACTACTTCCGGCAACAAGCAAATCACGAGTAGAAACTTCATCATGTGTCTGAATCATATTTGACATAATCACTAGTGATATTTGTGTTTTTCTCTGAAACATAAAGATAATAGTGAATCTGTATAAACACATCTATTTTGTTGGATAAAATTATATGTGGTAATAATCCTCCATAAATGTAACTAGTAAAATATCTGATAAAGTTAACAAAGAGTTTCATGTGGTTACCTTAATGGTTACACATAGATGAAGACCTTCATTCTCTTGAAGTTTGTTCAGATATGACGTTACTTAACGATAATTCCTAATAAATACTTGTGGAAGCTAATTTGTACTAAAGTTTAATTTGGAAGGTGAGAGATAACTAAGATTTACACTGTTTTTGTTGTCATGAGTTCCAAAATCTTCTAAAATAACTCCAATCAAATCATTGTAGCTGATATTTTCATGAGTCATACTAAGAGAAGATCTTCGTTCATCATCAACTATGAAATCGCATTGAATTCCATCTATTTGTTTCCATTCTCCACATACAGAAAAAATTTCAATCATCATAGCCAGATTATAAGAAATATAGGGATCAAGAAAGAAATAAAAAATATTCAACACAAAAATACTCAAAGCAGGAAGTATCAACAACATATATCAAAAACAATAATACATAAGCACTATGTTCTTCATTGATAAATATCTATAAGGTTTTATAAATTTGAAATTTAAAAAATTCATGAGAAAACTTCACCTTCCTTCCCAGAAACTGATCGCTTTTGAGAAATCAAGTTAAAATTAAAGAAAGAGACAAAAAATCACCATATATTATCCTCTCACCGTTGTTAGCGTTTCTTATGCTTTCATCAGAGAGATCGTCTTGTTCGTCTGAGCTTGTAAAGTTTGTCAGATTCTTCGTAGAACTCATCAGCGTTGGCCGGAGAACTTGTCAGCATCGTTAAATCTTTAGATGGGTGGATAAAAGAGAGGATCAGGGAGTCAGCGGATCGGAGGGTTTCCCACCAAGGAATTGATTTCGCGATTCATATGTCGATCAATGTCTTCGATGATAAAGGGCCATGTGATAAGCTAAGAACCAGGAGCTGCACCCTTGCTATTGAATATGCTCTCACTGTTCTCGAAGAAGTTGCTATTGAATCAATCAGCTGTGAACGAGTCGGATGTTGCAAGAAGAAGAGCTTTGGTTCTATCTGTAGAAAAAAGAATCTATTCACCAACAACCTCTGATGACAATATAAGAAGTTGCAAAGATCGCTTGTGACATTAGATAGGATACAAAAGATAGGATAGAAAGCAATTGGACTGATCTCTGGTTTGTCGAGCCCTGCTTTGGTCTCTGGTTTGATGGTTGCACATGCTAAAAATACGGTAAATTCCGTTTTGTTTCCCATCCCAGTCTTTCGCGACACTTCAGGTTTACTTCTTTTGTTAGGTCTCGACTTCTTCGCTATGATCTTCCCAGTAGTTCATATAGGAGCTATAGCCGTTTCATTCCTTTTCGTTGTTATGATGTCCATATTCAAATAGCGGAGATTCACGAAGAAGTATTGCGCTATTTACCAGTGAGTGGGATTATTGGACTGATCTTTTAGTGGGAATTTTTTTTCATTTTAGATAATGAAAGCATTCCATTACTACCAACCCAAAAAAAATATGACATTTCTTATGCTTTCATCAGAGAGATCGTCTTGTTTGTCTGAGCTTGTAATGTTTATCAGATTCTTCGTAGAACTCGTCAGCGTTGGCCGGAGAACTTGTCAGCATCGTTAAATCTTGCCGGAGACTTGTCAACGTCGTCAAATATCGCCGAAGAACTCGTCAGTGCTGTCAAATATCGTCGTATTTGATCAGTGTAGAGAATTTGATATATTGTTCAATTTGGGAACTCTGGACTTGAAGAAATCATGGGAGAAAAAAGTAGTTTTAGATTCGGTTAGTTAGGGGTACAATGTATTTTTACCTATTAAAATTTGAATGGTAAATAAAATGTGGCACAAAAAAATAGTATTTTTGAAAAATTCTCTTCATACATTCAGATTATTTAACAAAACAATTCTACAATATACACTTTAAATACACAACGTTTTTATCATAACATACATACTTTTTATTACGTAATATAAACTTAAAAACATTCATGGTTTGAAAATTTAGTAATAAATTAAATATTATCTTTTACATATTACAGATTTTTTTTAATATAAACTTGAAAGCACTCATAAACTTGAAAATACTAATGACACATAAAACTATATATATATAGGATTTATCTTTAAAATTTAAGAAAAATATCCCTATGTAAAATGTTTTTTCTTGAATAACCCAACAAAAAATACTTTTATACAATGATAATTACCAGATCTATGAAATTTGTTTCAATTTATGGTTAATTATATATTAACAAATCTTATTATTAATTAAAGTTAATAAAGACTTTATAATATAATATAAATTATTTTTAGATAATGATAATTATCAAATCAATAAAATTTGTTTTTAATTTATGGTTAATTATAGTTTTTTAACCATAAATAAAATTAAGAACCATAAATAAAATTATTATTCAAAATTAAAATATTTTTAAAATTACGAAGAAATAACAGAACATATCATATCATTTGTTGGAACTATAACACGATAAGCACACCCTGGTTTCGGTTCAGTTGAAAGAAATCCTCTGCCTTTCTTCCTTATCTAGTTCTTTTAGTCCTCATCCCTGCACAGTATGTATGCCGTCTTCTAATGTAAAATCACTCACTTCTGAAGAAAGAAAAAAAATATCAATAGGATTAAATTATTTGGAAACTTTGGCTCAAACCTAACCATTAGATTATGTTAGTATACCTTTACAACCATATGGATATACTTTATAGCTTAGTTCTCGGCTTTTATATGAGAAGATCAGAACTCAAATTCCAGTTCTTCCTGTAAATAATGAATTAAATATAGAGGGTTTTGCAAAATTGACTCAAAACTTGAAGTTAAAAACAAAATTAATTTTTCATGTTTTTTGGAATTTGGATTTGGTATTGGTATTGTTGTGGCCGATTAACACAGAGAGAGAGAGAGAGCTTTAAGCGAGAGAGACAGTTTTGTACGTCCGTATAAGGAGAATTAAAGCATCTAGGAATTAGAGCTTAAATTGTTCAAATACTATTTCAGGTCTGTGAACGGATTAGGCTAGTCAACAAGTCAATGTTTGTCTTGAGCTTGATTGAAATATTGCCTTTAGAAAGAACTTGTATGTGCTTTTAAAATGATTAATCTAATCGTATTTCTTGGAAAGTATAATCCATGTGTTACTGTGTATTCTAGTTTTTGTATTTGATGACTCTTACATTAACATGGTCACCATATGGTCAAATTTTCACGTTTCTTACCCATTGAAAAAGAAGAGGATGAACCATATATATTGGTGTCTCAGGCAAGAATGGTTTATTATGTTAAAGATCCTTCTGAAGTAGGTTAAAAAATATTTTTGTTCATGTTCAACCTCGGGATGTATATGACATGGGTGATTGAAATGATTCAAAGGAGTTGGAAGATTAATCCGAACCTAGCATCTATGTTTCTTTGTGAGGAGATATTTACAATTTTTTGTTTTTCGGTTTTAGAATTGTAGAGACTATTTTGATAAGTTATTTTTAACAAGTTGTCTTTTTATCCGTTTGTCTATGTTCTTTTTCTCCTGGTTTTAGTATTGTCCTTACGAAAATCTTCTAGCTACGTCCATGTTATTCTTCTTCTGCTGGTTTTGTTTTCCTTGTTTGTTTGTGTGCAGAATATGAAGTAAGAATATAGGTAGTTTCGTTGGCCTTGTATTGTTATCCTCGCTGAGTATATTTGGCAATAGAGATCTCGATTTCGTGGGTCGAGGTAACTAACGACTCCTGATTGTGATTTTTATCATAAGCGCCTCAACTGAATATGGGAACAAATAAAGCGTGAATGGTTTGAGGTTTCAAGGGTATGAAAGCTCTGTTGATAAGAGCTTTCTCATTTGGTTCAGAAATTACGAATTTATTAATGTGCTGGTGTTGGAGAATATAATAAGCGATTGTGTATATGTTTTTTTGTGATGCAAGTGGTAAGTTTATCTGTTTCTTTTAGTGTTTTGGCCTTTTATTTTTTCCCTTGTGCAGTCGTGACTTACTCTAAGTTTATTTTTACCATGAGATGAAATGTGAATATTTATTTTGTATAGCATTCTATGGTCTCTTTGCCACCGTCTTGTTTCTGCTTCAAAATTCTCCAGGTGCAGTGTTAATTTGTTCATCTTTATGTTGAATGATGCCTATCTACCTCTGTCTCTTACGATCTACACTAAACTTTCCTCTGTTTCTTTTCTTTGAACAAGAACAGAAACATGAAGAAAATCTGCAATTTTCTGCAGTTTGCAATAGTTTCATTGTCAACAGAAAATATCCTTGTTGTCGGTGACAGAGGCTCTTAGGCGTGCAGGTGTCCTACTCTTGCCTGAGCTAGCATTCTGTATCTCCATGTTAAATGTATACTCAAGTGTGTGTTTTACTTTGTGTGCAGGATACAGAACATGAAGGCGTCCAAGTGTCAAGGAAGTAAACGTTTCTGAAAGCAAATAAGACAGAGATGCGTGAGTTTTATTCTTGTGTTATTCAATTAATGATTTCACAATTTCTTATCAATTCTTGTGTTATAGATTTAGTGAATTTCGAATTCTATTAAATGTTTATGTTATTCAATTTTGATGGATTTTGTAGTAATTGTATTTTAATGGAATTTAATGAAAATTTTTCTAAAATTGTAAAGAACCAATTCCAAAACTTGAGACTGGAATTTGAAAATAGTTCTTTATATTTTTCTTATCTATCAGATATATACTTCAAAATTATTAATTATTATGATATAAAAGATTTGAAAACATAATTTTCACTATAAATTTAAAAATATTTTATTATTTAAATAAATGATTATAAAATATATTATGTTATAATTTATGTTTTTTTGAAACTGACTTATTCCTAAATAGCTATATATTTACATAATCATACGTTCGACTATTGCTATTTTTCATTAGTCAAAAATTTTATTCACATTTTTTTAAAATAATTTTCTCTTTTATATAAAAATAAAAATGATTAAAGTTTTTTGTTTGTCAAAGTTTTATAAACTTTTCTCTTTGTGTAAAAATATTAGTTCATATAATTTAGAGAAATTGATATGATCAAATTTATTTGAATTTTTTTTCAAAATCCAAAATATCAGAATTAAACAAGTAAATTAAAATTCTTACCAAATCCTTTAAAATACCTTAAAATCTATTATTTATATCCTCAACTGAATTCTTTTAAATTCTTTGATCCAATACCACCCAAGTTTCTTCAGACATTATCGTCAAAACAATAGAAGATCTCAAGCACGACAACTAAACAAGGAAGTTTAAAAAACTATATGTGATTGAAAGTCTATATTCTGCCCAATATAATTTTGTGATCCTAACGAACTTTAGTTTTATGCTTACGGATCAGCACATAAATTATAAGAAACCTCTAAAAATATATTTATTTGGTAAAATTAAAATCCCTCTATAATTTCATCTAGTGGGAATTGAAATAATTATATCTTCTATAAAGTTATAGACTAACCACATCCAATTAAATTGTTCTAATTAGGGTTTCTAAAGTAAATACCAATCCATGTTCTCTAGGAGAAACCTCCGGCCACCTATTTCTGAGAGTTAACATCGATAAATTTAATTGGATCAAGGTGAGGTAACTCTCGAAGTCTATTGTTTTGGTATTGAATTGTGTTTTTCACTTTAAATCTATACTATATAAAAGTTGAGGCTATAAGCCATTGAGAGCATCCACGTAGGATGTTAAACGACCAATCAAAATATGACAACTTACTTTTTTAATTTACTATTTCTAAAAATGTTAATATTACCAAAATCGTTTATTTCAAAATAAAATATAAATCAATATCAAATATGGTAAGATTATAAAAATAAAAACATTATATATAATTTAATTTAATACATAACTGATTTTTGGAAATATGACGAATTATTATATTTTTAAAAATGTTAATATTTTCAAAATTATATTAAAAACGAATTTAATGTTCCATATATAATTTAAACTAACAAAATAAATATTAATATTTTAAAACTTGCTTAAAAATTTTAATTGTTAAAGTAAAAAGGAAAATCAAAAGTAAATGGTAATATTAACAAAAAAATATTGTCTTCTTAATATACAAAACTGATTTTCGTAAGTATAAAAAATGTTAATATTTCAGGAATTATATTAAAAACAAAATTAGTGTTCCATATATAATTTAAACTAACAAAATAAATATTAATATTTTACAACTTGCTTAAAAATTTTAATTGTTAAAGTAAAAAGGAAAATCAAAAGTAAATTGTAATATCAACAAAACAATATTGTCTTCTTAAGTATAATAAAAATGTTTTAGTAATATTAGTACTTTACAACTTGCTTAAAAATGTTAATTGTTAAAGTAAAAATGAAAAATCAAAAGTAAATTGTAATTTCGTTTTTAATATAATTTTGGATATATTAACATTTTTAAAAAATATAATAATCCGTCATATTTTCGAAAACCAGTTATATATTAAGTTAAATTATATAATGTTTTTACTGTTGTAACTTTACCATATTTGATATTGATTTCTATTTTATTTTGAAATGAACAATTTTCGGTAATATTGACAATTTAAGATAATAAATTATGTTAAACTACAATTTTTTTTCATTTTAAGTATAATAAATTCAAAGTATTATTTATACCAAAATAAAATGGAAAATTGATATTAAATAACAAAATAAAACTTTTAAAAATGGAAATTCACTGAATATATAAAGTAGAAAACTTTCTAATATATAAAGTATTAGGGTGACTATAAATATTTGTATAAACATCAAAGGGTTTTCAGGATTTACTTTGACAAAGAGAGAGATTGAAAAAGAAAAGAAATATTTACACAATGGTTGCTTATGCTTTTTCTTTGGTTTTCGATGATCTTACAAAATGGTTTAATAAGAATGAATTTCATGTTAGAGTGGTTCACTTTTGGAAAGCACGTAACATCACCAAAGGTTGTTTACTTATGAGTTTTGGGTTATTTTTTATTGATCAAAACCGATGTTGCTGAATCAACTGATAGTGTGATTCATCGCATCTACGTTGTTGCATTAGCTACTACATGACCATCATCACTATATATAATATTTTTTTAATGAATGTTAAATTTATTCTTAAAAAACCGGTGTTACATTATGTGTGATTCTATACTATATAAAAGTTGAGGTTATAAGCCATTGCGAACATCCACATAAGATGTCAAACGACCAATTAAAATATGACAAGTCACAATTTTAATTTTTTATTCATAAAAGTGTCAACATTGCTAGAAAAATATTTATTTAAAAAATTATACATCAATTTTAAGTAAGGTTAATAAGAAAAAATATAATAAATATATTAACTTAATATCTATGATAAATTTCGAAATTTAACATAAAATTAACTAACAAAATAGTAATTATTTTAAAATTCAAGACTTTCAAACAATTATAACTTTATAAATTTAAAACACATGATTTAATTTTTTTGGCTGTATGCTATTAAGATATTCACAAAAAAAATATGCTATATTTATGTTGATGTTATTAGTCATTAAAAATTTCCATATGTTATTTTAAAGAGCCAAGAAATATATTTTGAGTCACTATTTTATTTATATTTTTAAACGTATTAAGATTACCAAAAGTTATTTCTTAGAAAATAAAATAAAAATTTATATTAAACTTATACAAATAAAAATCACTAAAAGAAATCAATTTTATAAAAATGTGAAATAAGTGAATAAGTGAAATTTATGATCAATATATATAAGGAAAATGACATATTGTATATCAAATGTGAATTTAACATTTTAAGACTCTATGTAAGAACAAAATAAATAGTGGAAAGTTTTTTTAAGTTATGTTTTAAGACATTAAATTATGATATGACAATATCAAAAGACAATCGCTTCTTCATAATGATTTTTTTAACTGCTAATGCATTAAGATCAAAATAGCTAACATCCAAACCTTATAGTAAAAAAATAAATTTTCATAATTCTTCAAAATGTAAATTAATATTAAAATAGTTAAAGTAAAAAAAAACTAAAACAGCTACAAAAATTCACTTATTATATAATACAAAAAAATCTATATATATATTAATGTGACTATAAATAACTGTATAAAGTTCCATAAGAGGATAAGAGAGATTATGAAGAAAGAAAAGAGAGAATTAATAATGATTGATTTTTATTTCTTCTTTGGTGTTCGATGACTTTAAAAAGGTGTTAATAAGAATGAAATTATTATTAGAGTGACTCATGTTTTGGGAAAAATGTAACATCAAATGGGTGGTTTGGTTATGAGGTTTGAGTTGTTTCTCACTAATCAAAAGGAATAAGGATGTTTATTTAGCCCTTACCAATATATATGTTAATGAAGTATACTATATATTATGTTTGACACAAATTTTTACAGAAAAAATCTATGCATTCAACTATCTAATCGAATAGGCTATTACAAGGAAAAATTAAAAACTGATGTAGTATATACAAGATTATGGACTTGGTCATTATTAACAAAACAACCTACAAGGTGACTTCTCACAAATTCTTCATTAGACAAACAATTTTTATACATGTAGATCATGCTGGCCATGATACTGAGAGGTAAAACTTTATGATTCATTCTTATACCGAGTTTAATCAAACGGTTGACAAGAGAAAAGATCGATATGATAAAAACTTCATTACTCTCTACATAAATATATAAAACTTTATTATTAGGATCTGATGATATCTTGCTTTTATATAATTTCCCTTGAAAAGCTGGTCCTCATCAACAATGAGAATTATAATTGTCACACAAGTAAAACAAATGTTATAGCCGATAGTGTGATATTAATAAGAGTGAGCATGTTTCTCCTAAGTTCATAGCGCTTCTTATCTTTAAATTTTTTACTAATTATTATTTTGTATTTTCTAATCAGTGGACCAATTATTTATGTTATTCTTTAATTATCAACCAATTTCCACAAAAAATTGATGAAAGTATTGTTCACAAACCTATCTTACTTCTCGCTACAACAAGAAATTTAAGAATATCTAAAAAAATTTAATCTCAAACAGTACATTTACAAAAGTATAATTAATTTAAATTAACTAAAATATCTATAAGATATATATATATATATATATATATATATATATATTATACAAACATGATAAACAAAAGTATTTCAAGTATATATGAACATATAATAAATATATAGGAATCACACATTTCTAATATAACTTTGATAAGTAAATAGAAAATTTAAACATCATGCTTATAGATTAATTTTTTATTTCATCCAAATTAAAAAATAAATAAAAGTATAATAAAATATTTATAATAGTACCATATTTATATGCATTCAACAATCTATCAAATAATAACCAGAAATTTTATCTTTAAATAATATAAATAGTTATACATAATTTATAATATAAACAAATACTAAATAGTAATAAAATCAAAATTACAGTTTTGTAAACAAATAAAAGTATAAAAAATATTTTAAGAATATTTTCATAAAAATAAAATTAATAAAAATCATTATAATATAGGAATCACACATTTCTAATATAACTTTGATAAGTAAATAGAAAATTTAAATATCATGCTTATAGATTAATTTTTTATTTTATCCAAATTAAAAATAAAATAAAAGTATAATAAAATATTTATAATAATACCATATTTATATGCATTCAGCAATCTATCAAATAATAACCAGAAATTTTATCTTTTAAATAGTTATACATAATTTATAATATAAACAAATACTAAATAGTAATAAAATTAAAATTACAGTTTTGTAAACAAATAAAAGTATAAAAAATATTTTAAGAACATTTTCATAAAAATAAAATTAACAGAAATCATTATAATATGTAACTTAAACTTTTGATAAAAACTAAACTAAATTATAAATGCAGACTCGCGCGTAGCGCGAGTATAAAATCTAGTCATATATATAATAAGGGACCTTTCTTTCTCTTAGAAAGTCTACATAAGCACCCCCTTCATTTAAGTAAGACCCGCATAACCAGGTTTATTCTCAAAATTGTTGGCCAATAGTCATTATCAATCGCGTGTTGAGCCTTTTTTAAATTCATTGTTGGATCTTTTTTAATAAAATCTATTGCCCATTAACAAATTTACTTCATACGGTAGTTAAGTTTGTTTTCAAACTTTAAATGCAAATTTAATTGTTAGACCACCTCCATTCGAGGGTTCTTAGGAGGATTCTTAACCAAAAATAGTTGTGGGTCTCACTACTTTTTTAAGAACGGGTTCCAAAAATTCCAAATTAAGAACCGGCTCTTGCACTGTTTCATGGGCCCCACTGATACGTGGCAGCCCACGATTAGTTTGTTTTTAATTTTAATTGTTTTTTTAATTAAAAAAAATATTTAAAAACCCCAAGGTGGTTCTAATGAATGGAGACACTCTTACTCTCTGAACGGGCGCAATCAGTATCACATTACCGTAAAACTCTTTGTCTCCCCTATCTCTCGATCTCCCCTTTTTATTCCTTACATCAAAACCTCAAGCGTTCCAAAACCAATAACACTAGGATCCCTGTAAAATTTGAGGCTAGAGCCACGATTCGGACATCTCATACCCGCATTTTGGGTTTCTTTTCTGCTGAAGCTTTTACGATATTGTAACCTTTCTCACTTTCTGACATCACTTAGAAAGATAAGAAAGAGAACCAATATGGGAATGTAATCTTTGTTATTGGCCAAACATTGACACCTTTTGATGAAGACAACCTCAGCCCTTGTTTTTGCTTTGGCGACTGTGAGTTTGTTTCCCAATACAATATCATCTTCAATCTTTACTCACTGTGTTTTTTCCATCATTATTCAGCCACCCATTGCAAGGAAGTGTTTAGTTTGCACATTGAAAATTCTCCAAGTCATGGCTTTAAAGATGTCTTGCCATGTTACAGAAGAATAACACCTAACTTTCTTTTATCAGGTATTCTCCCCCTCTTTAGTAACATCTCTACCTTCATTACAAAACTGCAAGCTTCTGAATAGCTTTTGTTGAAAAGAGCCAACGTCTTATTGACTACTCATCGATGCTGCTGTTGATATTGTTAAACAGAGCAACATCCAGTTTCATGTTTGTGGTGATTGTCGCCGATGGGCATGTAAAGTTTAAAGTTTTTAAAAGAAAAAAAAACGAGCATGAATGGCTAATGAGAAGGGCAAATCTTGAATGTGAAGGGACGAGGGGGTTTGATATGGCCCATGGAGACTTCAGTCAACAAGAGAAAGAAACTATCGACGCTGTAACGCCCCCATCCCATGCCGTCTGACCAGGGTTCCGACCGAGTGTTATGGACACATATCTACTCATTTAGACCATCCAACCTGTCCCGTTACTGGCCCATGAGTCATTGGACGCATTATCCTTCGATCAAATACCAACATATCCACATACTTCTACTTATAGTCCTGCGCATAGAGAAATGGAAAGGATGGCATGAGTAAATGGGTTACTCAGTGAAGCGGTTCTAGACCAGCTTCTCCGCATGAACTCTATACTACTTAATGCGAAACGATAGCTGGCTATCCACTACAATCAACCATTCAAATGCATCATATGATAGCACACAACATCATTTCCATACTTTTCTATCAACTTAGAGATCATGCAATACAATGAACTCAGTCACTGCTACAACATAGATTCAACTTGACTCGACTCAACTCAACAAAACAACTCGATACCAATCATTCTAGACGTAAGGACCTATGGCTCGCTCAAGGACGTCCAACCTCTTGTCGGCCTATCCTGAAAGGTCTTACATGAACCACAGCCTCCCAGCTTCCTAAATGGTTATCCGAGTCACAGCCCGTTGGCCCCTTTCGGCTATGTATGTCCCCTCGGTCCTAATAACCATAATTATGCCACGACTCGGCATTAAATCGATCTTATGGCGCCTCACATATCATTTTTCGCTCACGATCACCGTATGTACACGACCCTTAGATCCCGCCCTTTCGTGGTCATCGTCCGTACACGGCCCTTACTTATTTCTATCCCACCCTCATGCGGTCACCGTCCGTACACGGTCTTATAAATTAACTTCCCGCGGGAACCTCATGTTAGGCTATTGTCCTGCAGGTACTCATCGCACTCTAGACGCCACCCGTTCTCAGTGTCACAAACATGACTACAAACATGTTCATTGACTCATTCTCATTTCTCATTTCACATTCTCATTTCTCATTTCTCATTTCTATGTAACCCTAACTTTAACCTTAACACATTCATTAGACGCCATCCATTCTCGGTATCACACACATACTTCACTTTACAACCATCCATATGTACACACATACATGGTACCAAATGTAACCAATTGTAATACTTTTCATTCACAACATCCACTAATTAACCTAGGCGTGCACTTATTTCTAGCAACCTAGTTTTCATCATCATTCATCATCAATCAACAAATAACGACCAACACACAAGCAATCATTCATCATCAGTCATCCACATCAACAAGTGGCAGTTCATTAAGTCCTTTAAACAGTGTGACGGTTCTTATGCAACATGATCCATTCATCTAACAACTTAACTCCCATTATGATCTAACAACTTAACTTTCAAACAAGGACTATCCGAACTCTGGTTCCTCATCAACCAATATAAAGAACATGAAAAGAAAAATGAGTTCGAATTACCTCACCTTAGAAATAGATCTAAGATCTAACGATCTGAATCTGGAAACGGGAATAGAGATCTGAGAGAATCCAAACAACGATCAACACACACCACCACCACTCGCGATGGGCGGCTCAGGGCAAGGAGGGAGAGAGAGAGAGAGCGGTCGAAGAGGAGAGAGAGAAAGGAAGGCGCACGGCGAGGAGAGATAGAGAGAGAGAGAGAGAGATAGATAGATAGAGAGAGAGAGAGAGAGAGAGCTCGACGCTAGGGCTTTCGTCTCCCGGGAATTCTTTGTAGAGCTTCGCTAGAGTTTGTGAATGGAAGAAAAGAGAGAAGGAGACTCTCTATTTATAAAAAAAAAAATAGGAACTGTAAGGTTTTCTCTAATGGGCTGTAGAGTAGCCCACTTTCTCTTAATTTTTTTATAACCCAAGTTTTGGGATGTTACAGACGCCAATGTTAAAGGTCAGGTGAAAGAACGTTTTCTTCATCATTTCGGCAACTCTGTTTTTCCAGAAGCTAATTCTCCGGAGTTCTTCTCACGTTGCAGCTAATATTCCGTTGTTTTAGTCAGTGTCGAGGAAGGGCAATGGGAATACATGAGGAAGATGTGATCTATTGTGTGGGTGTCAAGAAATTCGAGTAATATCTGTTCCTCTGATACTTTTTTTTTGTAAGTTGTAGCAATTCATCAGGTAATTTATATCTTTAATGAACCGTCATCTCAAGTCTCATCCTTCTTTTTGGCCTCTCTTCTTCTTCTTCAGATGGGTGGATGTGAAAGCAACAATAGCATGGGGGATCTTCTCACAATGTATGGCCATGAATCTGATCATCATGTTCACCATCAGTAGCACAGCTCAAATGACACATCAATTTGAAGCCCATCTTATAAGAACTCCAATTTCCACTACCAACAAGGCCAAGAAATCCTTGGCTCATATCTTTTTCGTACCTCATTGTTTTTTTTTTTTTTAGACTATGAGTCCGTAGTTAGAACCTACCTTCTGTGCCAAAACAACAATTTTATAACCAGTTGATTACCAGTATTGGATTAATCATGTGTTCATAAGAATAACTTTAGAAATACAACAATGAAGAAACATATTTAGAAAGTGGGTTTCTAATCAACAACTCGTTCTTTTTTTTTTTTTTTGTAAATCTGACAACAAAGACAAAGCCATACCCAAAAATATATATCAAGACCAACTAAAAAGAATAATAACAACAAAATAATAAATATGATCATCTAAGCTCCAGCTCAAAAACGAGGTTGTCATAACTATACATGCTCAAGTTAAATCAGATAACAAATCAGGAAACTTCAACAACCTAATATCTATACCCTCGAGTTGCAGTTCATGAAAGAACAAATGTCCAATTCCACAATACATATCATATATGACATTTATATTTTAGCGTATAATCTATACAGAAAATACAAAAACCTAATGACAACTAGATGTCAAGCCAAAATAGACATAACAAAAGGTCGCGCGGGCAAATCCTTAGTAATAATAAGGAGATCGTTGATTCATAGGTTTGTTGATTTCAATCGTTTTAGATCATGGATTACATGGACTCAAAGACACAAGTACCAGATGATTTACAATATCTGGAAACAGATTACGACATGTTTTATTCCACTTGCTCCCGGATGTAAAAGCTTAAAATTGAAAATAGAAGTTATAGGTAATATAACTAAATACTATTTCGTTCATTTACTAGAAACTTATTTTCTAAAATCTCTTAAGTTAAGTTATTTAGTCATCAGATATTCTTAATGTGTAGAGGAACTTAAATTGAAATTAAGAGAACACATTATTAAACGTAGTCATTTTGTCACCGTCATTTATGTGTGCAATGAAGATTCAGTTTTAGTCAATTTATTTGTTATAACATATTAACTTAGAACATCAAGAGAGTTAATGTTTATAATGTCTTCTCTAGATAATCTGCTTTTCTGTTGCAAGGACTAGAACTATTTCTATATGCTCCGTTCAAAAAATAGATACTGCATGTTATTTTAGTTTAATATATAATACTCATAATTTTTTTGATTAACAAGATACTGAGAGAAATATCGAAGGCAAAGTGATAACATCAAAAGATTTTCAGAAAATTCAAAATAGCAAAGTAGTTGTTCATTTTGAGGAAGATAGTAGCCAACCAATTGGAGAGTCTGGAGGCTTACCAGGATCATGGTTAAGTCAACTAAGCAATGATTTGAATTTGCTACCGATTAGATGCAATGACTAGAAATTAGTTAATTCTCACATAAAATAAAGTTCGGGAAGTAATAAAGGTAATACATAACATTTAATCTTTTTATAAATTTTTAATCTTTGAAATACTTTAAGATAATATATTGGTCTGATAAAACATGGTATGTTTTGTTATTTCAGTCCAAATTCTAGTTTGATGATCCATATATTTGTCATGAGTGCATTAGGTAGCAGATACAAAGATGTCAAACTATGTCTTTGGAAAGAATACAAGCGAAATAGTTTAAGTGAGACATTGCTTAGTCGACCCAATAATGTTTCCGAAAACCAATGAGGTCATTTTGTTCGCATGAAATTCACTAAGAAAATGAAAGGTACAGTTTATTCGTTAGATATTTATATTTAGTTTTATATCAAATACAAGTAATATTTTTTGTATGTAAGATTTCAAAAAATGCAAGAGGAATACAATATGCAAAAGAAAAATACCATGCCTCACGTATGGGGAAGAAATGGTTTTTAAAAGAAAAGAAATAAAATTGTAAGTAATGTAAAATTATTTTATTAAATTTATATATTATATATTTTATGCATGTGTTTTTACAAAGACAATCAAGACTTGAAAACGACTATGTCCGGCAGAATTTTTCACCGAGACTGGCACGAAACCCAATGGAAGCTTTGTGGAAAGAAGTAAAAACACGGACGGTTAGTTTTACTCGATATTACCATAAATTTGTAAGTTTATTCTACTTAATGTATCTTTCACTTGTGTTTTAGAAAGCACTTATGACGTTGTTAAGCCAAAAATCAAATGTTGCAAACAATGCTACTACTAGTTTGGATGATGAATATTCACAACTTTTTGGTTTATAGCATCCAGGACGAGTAAGGTTTGTTGCTCGTGGCTACACCTTCAAAATTAGTGAACCGTTTACAAGACAAGAGATAAAAAATTCAAAAATGGTTGTTGAGCTGAAGTCACAAGTGAAAGAATTAGCAGATCAAATTAGGGGAAAAACTATATTCATCCAACAAGTAATTGATACTTCAACTGGTGAACATGAATAACATATTTATAAATTAAATTTATTTTTAATATTTTTATATGTAAACTAATATGCTGAACCAATTATTTCGGCAAGCGCATGAGCTTTAAGTTTTGTTGTAGCTTTTGCTATCAAGTCCAGTTTTTGCCAACATACCAAATCCACCTGATCAAAATCAACTAAAATTTGTATTTAAATTTAGTTCTTTAATCAATAATTATTCAAAAAATTAACTAATTTGTTATATAATTATATTTCAGAAAACGGAATGATGATAGTGCTAGAGATTAAGACTCAGACATTGAAAGCTGTGGCAGTGATCTTCATAAACAATAGTTTAACAATATTTTCAGCAACTTTCATTTTTATTTTATTTTATGAATTTGCATGATGGATTAGTTATGCAATTTTATTTCTAATACATTATTTATTAATCTAAATATATATTTTAATTAATTTTCTTGCATTTTATATAGATTTAAAACTTATAAAAACACAAATTTGTTTATAAAATATAAAGAAAAAATATGTAAAAAGAAATAATATTTGTATCAATTAGATAGGTGAAATATATTAGAATCATTTACAAAAATTGATATATGTTTAGAATCAATTATATACAAATGATGATAAAAATTTAAATCACTAAACTGTAATGATACAATTATTAAAACCAATTTTCAAAAATGATATAAATTTAACATCAATACCTAAATTATAATAATGCTTTAAGTGACTTTATTTAAATGATGTAACTATTACAATCACTTTCTAAAAACTGCTATAAATTTAGCATCGTTTCTTAATAATGACATAATATTTATAATCGCTTGTGAGAATTACTAAAACAATTTCTGAGAATTGATATTACTATTACATCAGATTATAATAAATGATTTAACAATTCAAATCAATTTTTCTACTTGACACTAATACTAAATCATTTCGAAAAACTGATGTTAAAGTTAGTATCATTTTCCTACAAATGATAAATTTTAAAAACCATTTAAAATAATTGATGTAAATATATAACTTTATTGCATCACATTTAAATAAAATGATATAATTTTTTACATCATTTATAACTTATGTGACATATGGCAATACGTTTATTTAGCCTTAAAAATCTGTCAACAAGATAAAAATAATAATAAAATCTAAGAAAATAAAATCAAAGTAGATATTTAAAATGCCCAACAATAAAAACTGAAAATAAAAATAAAAATAAAAATGGTCTTGATAGTGTAATATTTGTAAATTTAAAATGGCATTATGGTATATAGAAAAAGTATATACATTTATGCAATTAAAAGTTTATTTTATCTAAAGCACCCTCATTAGAGGTTTCTCAACCAAGTTTTCAAAAACTTTAAAATATGAATACTTTATTTGTAATATTGGCTATCTTAACCTTTGAAAAGCTCAGCCCAATAATTTTTCATTTTACTATGGAGATGATGAGGTTCTAAACTTCTGAGATACCCAATCATATAAATACTATATATTTTATTGTATTTTTGATAAATATAAGGATTCATAGTACAATAGTTTTTCATTTAAGATATTATTGGATTGAGATTTTCAAAGTTTAGAGATTATCAATATTCTATGTATATTTTTATATTTTAATATTTCTATGAAAGTAGATGATTTCTCTGCCTTTTTACCGAGCATTCATTTTAACTTTTTCATCGATTTATTATCTTGTGTAGCGGTTTTTATATGGCCAGAAAAGACAATTGCCTGTTTATCTCATTTGTGAGGAGTGGTTTTCAGTGTCACCTATGTGACTATCTTCCTACTGCCGGACCTTGTTGTGAAGATGTATTGACACATTCAAGCTTCGTTTTGGATTTGACGTTATTTTCTTTTGAAAAATTATTTATTTTATGTTATATTGTATAGATTATGTTTTGAATCATAGAGGATGTATAATTACCTCTAGCTATTATAATTGAATAGTAAAAGATTAATGAAAATAAGTTGTGTTTCAAAAAGAACCCCATTGAATATCCTCTAATGACAATGCTCTAAAGTGACCACAAAAAAGAATAATGAAACTATTTACTTCTAGCAAATCTTAAAAAAAAAATCATTTTATCTACAATTATTTATTAATACTGTACATTCAATATTACATCTTTCAAAAAAAAAATCTTTAAATGAATAATACTACGAAACTAATATGACATCTATATAGCCAACCCATTTTTATGTTTGCTGATGACATCATTTTTTAAAGAGATAAATGGTTGCGGTCGTTTTGATATTGTAATCTAACAGCCAACAGCTTTCTCTTATTTTAAGACATAACATCATCAATCTAGCAAACCATGTCTCTTTTGCCTTCTTCCCTATTAATCATTTCTTTGAAACCACAGGCCCTTTAAAATCGGTTCCTTCAGAAAACGATGTCATCTTTGCTTCCTTCCCTAAATCATCATTTCTCTGAAAGTAAAAATCCCATTGAAAAGCCTATTTAAATAAGTGTATACAATATATGCATCAATTTTCAGAATTTATGGAAAAAAAGTTTTCAGAATTTTATCTCCTTATACACTACACTCCATTGAAAAAAACTATTTTAATATTCTAACCATTGTATATCTAAGGTCACTTAGTTAGTTATAATATTTTTTTCATGGTTATTGTTGCCAATTCCCCATTAATAATCAAACCAGATTCATCGTATCAAATTTTTAGAGCTTTGTGAAATATATACGACAAATAATAAACAGAAGAAGCAGAAAATCAGAAGATGTTTACATTGTAGTGGTATAGATCTCTAACATGGAAGATGAAGTTGGAATGGTGAAATAATATTGGTTGTTGCACTGAAATTTTAGATGTGTCATTTAGTTGAAAAATGGTTTGTCTATGTATTCCACCAAAATGCTGAATAGTAAAACGTACTATTTTGATTGTTTTCATTTTTTTCATTAATTGATTTGTTAACCTCCAAAATATTCGTTATTGCCTCTAATCCATAGTACCTTTATGAAAGTATTGTCACCTAATCAATTCCTACTTTAAACCCCCTTGCAGTGCAATCCTTAGAAGTGGCGGCAACATAACAACAATAAACGGATTCAAATCATATAACTTTTAGGTTTTTCTTTCTTTTTTAATGTTTTTCCTTTTTTTCTTTGTTTCCTAATCGATTTAGTCTTGAGATTCCTCTTCCCTTGTGGATTGTCGATGGGGAGTTGGTTATTTAACAAGCATAGAACGTCGTGTTCTACGTACTTTTGATGATAAAATTAGAGCTTTGCTTATTTCTTATGTGATTTGATTAAATTCATCAAACGAGACGTTTGTGAAAACCGAAATTCGCACAATCGTTCGTAAAATGAGAAAAATTAAGAAATCTTAACTTTCCCAGAGGTCCCGGATTTCTGCAAAGCCAAACGGCAAGCAATCAGACAATGATCACGGACGAAATAATAAATCGATAAAAACAAAAGAGAGCAAAGAAGATCTTATTCTGAATTCGTGAATGAGCGTTACAACAAATAAAGCCTCTCCCACAAGAGCTGTTGGCGAGTTCCCTAGTTCTAACCACCTAAAACTTGTTAACCTAGTTGAATCGCAGCTAGAGAATTAAAAACGGAAAATTGCCTCAATCGCTTTAAGTGCTAAATTTGATGTGTGTGTCCTTCGTCTCTAACCTTGGCTCCTTATATACTCCTATTCAAGGAGGTTTCCTCTTTCCTTTTCTGCCCCCGAGTCGTGTTTATCGCTTTGCGGAAATATTCTATTTTTCTTCGATCTTCATGATTATCCCTCAAAACTTAACTTTTATCTTCCGGACTTGACATTTATCTTCTCATGCGAACAATAGATAAACCTTCATAGTATCCTTGGGCTTAATCTCGTCTAAAATCATAAGTGGGCTTTTAGCAGCATTTAAACCTTTTCGGGCTATTTTTCGACTTAAAGGTTTTTACGATTTCTTAGAGAGAAAACATTTGGTACGACGTTAGTTTTATAAATAGTTCAAATTACTCGTATAGTTGAGGCAACTTTGGTGTTAAGTCAACTGTTTCCGTTTTATACGGATAATTTGAATTCATACAAGAAAACAAGACTTGACAGATAAAGCCTCGACCACAAGAGCTGTTGGCGAGTTCCCTAGTTATAACCGCCTAAAACTTGTTAACCTAGTTGAATCACAGCTAGAGAATTAAAAAACGGAAAATTGCCTAAATTGCTTTAAGTGCTAAACTTGATGTGTTTCCTTCGTCTCTAACCTTGGCTCTTTATATACTCCTCATTAAGGAGGTTTCCTCTTTCCTTTTCTGCCCCGAGTCGTGTTTTTTGCTTTGCGGAAATATTTCATTTTTCTTCGATCTTCATGATTATCCCTCGAAACTTAAATTTTATCTTCCGGACTTGACATTTATCTTCTCATGCGACAATAGATAAACCTTCATAGTATCCTTGGGCTCAATCTCGTCTAAAATCATAAGTGGGCTTTTAGCTGCATTTTAGACCTTTTTGGCCCGTTTTTTGACTTAAAGATTTTTACGATTTCTTTGAGAGAAAACAATTGGTACGACGTTAGTTTTATAAATAGTTCAAATTACTTGTATAGTTGAGGAAACTTTGGTGTTAAGTCAACTGTTGCCGTTTTATACGAACAATTTGAATCCATACAAGAAAACAAGTCTTTACGGTTTGTATCGTAAAGTTCCAGCCGTAACTCCAATCGAGACGAAACAAGAAATAATGTGATTGAGGTTCAAAGGAGACACTGATCGGAACTGAGAAGGATGGTGCTGATCCAACTCTCCATCAGGCGAGTTGGATGGAGACAATCAACTCGCCATCAGGCGAGTTGGTCGAGCAATTCCAACTCGCCTGATGGCGGGTTGGACGGAGAGCATCCAACTCATCATCAGGGGAGTTGGGAGAGTTGTCTTGGTCCATTCAGCTCGCCTTCTGGTGGGTTGAACATGACTGGTTCGATCGTTTCGTTGCTCGATTGTATTTTCCGATAACTTTTCATTTAATCCTTTTTAATTTGTACGAGGTTCTAGTTTCAGTTTCCCCCCGCTTTTTGTTTTCTTTTTTAGAAAACATATATGTCATGGATTTTTAGACATTAATTCTGTCGTGACAGATTTTGACCCAAACACGTTGGTCTCGAAAAAACTATCGCAAGGAACTCTTTAATCGATCTAAGAACATGTCTCTCGATCTCTAAAAGGTCCTTGATCGACCGTTCATACTATCGTACGCTGTGCCAGAGTCTCAGGGATGGCATGGCATAGCTGAAGGAAGGGATTTCTTGATTAGACATCCTGGAAAAGTAATTAGAAACAGGAACTCCACAAAACTCTGCCATGAGCCGTTGTTTTTAGTGCCAACACCCCTATCGGCCAGTGGCCCCATAACTTTGGATGATACATACCTCTATGTTCCAGACGTCATGACAAGAAAATATGTACCTGGAACAAAGTTGCATTGGAAAATCACTTCCCGAAACTCATACACAACATCTTCCTTATCCAACCAAGCACTACTGGTACAAAAGATAGATTTGTGTGGCTTCTCCACCCATCAGAATCTTATTCCTCCAAATCAAGTTATATGTCCATCCATTTGGGAGACAAAGTCCCTCTCCCATCTCCCAGTATTCCCAATATCCCCGTGGACTTCAAATTGGCTTAAACATGTCTGAAACTCTCAACTTCTACCAAAGGTACAAATATTTATGTGGAAAGTTTTCTAATACTCTATCCCACATGCGCAAAACTCCAGCAGCATGGTGTTCTGACCAACTGCTACCGATGTGGTGCCCACGAAACCATGCTCCATCTGTTCTTCCACTGCAACTTCTCCAAAGAGGTTTGGAGGCTAACCATGTGGTTATTAGCCTTTGATTCAAACCTAGCTTTTTATTTTAGATCTGAAATTGAGTCATCTCAACATCGCATCAACTGGCCTTCAACGGGTATGCAAATCAATCTCTTTCCTTGGGTTTCTTGGACAATTTGGAACTCCATGAATCTTCTCTTTTTTGAAATCAGATGTATTTCTCCAATCAACACCATATCTAAGGCCCTATTAGCGGCTAGAAAGTGTACTAATTCCCAGACTCCTCCATCGGTTTCTTAGCCATTGTCTCAATTGCATGCAGAGCTACATCAGTAGATCCAACCAACTACGATAATTCATAACATTCATGCTTCTTGGATATTGAATACAAAGAATGCAGGCCTAGCCTGGATCTTTACTGATCTTTCGTGATCGAAAACCGAAAAAAGGCTCTAGGTACCAGGAACATGTTTCTTATGCACTTCTGGATGAGTGACTTGCGATCAGAGCATCCATATTCCATGTTATCTCCCTTGGGCTCACCAATATCCGGATACACTCAGTGAAAACCTAGAACTTTACCTTTATTAGAAATTAGTTAAACAAACTTTACAGTCTGGTTTAATCTCTTATGTGACTACACACAACATGTGTATCATGACTGAACGACTCCTAACTACCCAAGGTATCTTAAACCGATAACAATCAATTTTCTCTCCCAAATCTCACTCACGAAGAACCTCAGCCAGCCCTTTTGCTTGAGTGTTTCTTTTTCTTTCTGGATGACTTAATCACACTTCAGCATGCTTCCATTATTTCCCAAAATCTCAAATATACTCTTTACATATTATTTGCGGCTATATCATGTATGTGAAGATTGCAAGCTTCTCAGTATTAAGTATTCAAACCGGCTTCAGTTTTCAGCTTCTCTACATCCAAAACGGATTCAATCTTCTCATTTTCTTGATCACCAACTTGGTACAATCTCCCCAACATACTTGAGATTACAATCTACCCATGTTTTTTCTTCACATGTCACCTCATTTCTCAACCTGCATGATGCGGCCATCATTGACCAAGACTCAACGGATGAGTCTATGGAGGACGAGTCTATGGAGGACGAGCTGGATGAGCCGGATAGACATGGAACCAGCGATGGGATGCAGATGGTACCAGGCAATGGATGTGGAAAGGATGAGATTGGAAACAAGCTTACTAGTTTCCTCGACCAAGTGAAGTGCAAGAAACAAAGGATTAAGTTGGAACCAAGATGGGCCGATTTGGGTCTGCAAAGGGTCGAATCAAGACTGCTTCTACAGACCATGGAGATACACACGACCCACGTGTCTATTCAATTGGGCCAGTGACGAGGGATAGGACTAAGGCCCAGAGAGAGGCACTCGGTTTGCTGATCAAGTTAGTCCAAGAAGAAGATAAGCATCAACAAGAAGATAAGAATGACTTAAAGATAATACACAATCTTTCAGTTTGTCATTATCTGGATGAATAAAAGAAGTAGGAGTTATCCTAATGGGTTTTGATTTTCGAATTAAGGGATTGGGAGTTATCCTAGTTCCAATGGGTTTTGGTCTTCGAATAAAAGGGATTGGAAGTTATCCTAGTTCCAATGGGTTTTGGTTTTGGTTTTAACCTTATCTAAATCGACTTAGGGTTTTTGAGTCGGGTTTGAGTATAAATACTCATGTTGTGCAATTGCACAACCAACACTTTTATCTATAAACTTGATGTTGCAATTCAAGTCTCTTTGAGAAATCTCGACCTTAGTTCATCTTTGAGCTTTCATCTATCACCAGGAAGGATACGCTTCTGTTTACGTGAACGAACATTATGAATCAACAAACCAGGTTGACACCTGTACATCGCCGTTGCAGCAACACAAGGAACATCCACAATCCTTGCGTGAAGAATCCATCGACCATTCAAGTGTTAGTAACCTTGAAACGACCCTTCACCATCAACTTCATGAGTTCTAAACCACAATTGGAGCTCACCCCATTATCTTCAAGTGATCCAAATATCAACAGCCTCACTAAGGCCGTATCAAGTGGTATCAGAGCCACTTGAAGGGGGTTAGGGTTGTGTTGCGTGCTCATTACATCCATCATCCGTTTTACTTCTTTTCTTTCTATCTATTGTGACATTCAGATCGGGCCTTTGTTCTTCCTAATTAAAAAAAAGAGAGACAAAAACAAACCAAGAAAAACAAAAGAGAAAGATAAACAATACAAAAGAGTAGAGAGACCGAGGAGAAATCCGGTCGACTGATGAGAAATCCGGTCACAATTGGTTAATGTGGTCTGACGACAAAAATCTTGCATATTTCTATCTTTTTCACGTAGGATTTGGGTTTCTAGATCTTAGGTGGTTGGAACATAGCTCACTGATGAACCTATAGAACTCGAGTTGCTTGAGGAGTCACCAAAACACCAAGAGACACACACGTGAGGTCGAGAGTCTTTTTACTTACTTGTGCTGTGATATTTGTTTTCTAAACTTTCAGGGAGATATGGCAGATGGTCGGGAGGAAGGGCAAGCTGATGCCCCAGACATGGCCACTGTGAATATCAATCCACTCCAACTGGAGGCTACAATTGCTGAAATCACAGCAAGGCTGTCTAGGCAGAACGAAATAATTTATGCTAACATTATTCCTCAAGATGTTTTGCAGGCTGCAGCTCTTGCTGCTAGAGGAGAACGAGCCGGAGCTTCTGGGGCCGGTTCTGAGGGTGATGGAGTGGTTAGACCACCTATAAGGGCTTGTAGGGCAATGCGTAGGGCATATGACCTTCTGGACAAATCATGCAATGAAGAATGGCAACCTGACATTAAGAACTATAGGCGCCATCAACTTGAAGAAAACGCTGAGAGTCTCAAGTTGAGAATAACTCCTTTCCATGGCAAGATGGATCCATATGCTTATCTGGAATGGGAGAAGAAGGTGGACTACGTTTTCAAGTGCCAAATCTACACTGAGGAACGTAAAGTCAAAATCATTGCTACTGAGTTTGAAGGCTATGCTATGAACTGGTGGGAGCAATTAACTAACTCTAGAAGGCGACATGATCATGCTCCAGTCTCTTCCTAGCATGAGATGAAGGAATTCATGCACAAGAGATTTGTGCCTACCCACTATGGACGAGAGCTTCATCAAAAACTCAGGAGTCTATCAAAAGGGTCTAAGAGTGTAGCAGAATACCATCAGCAGATGGACAATCTAAAGATCAAAGCTTATGTTGTCGAATCTGATGAAGCTAGTCTGGAGCGGTTTCAAGGAGGAATGAACCGGTACATTCAAGACTGGCTGGAGATGCAAGAGTTCAAGAGCATAGAAAATATGCTCCAGAAGGCTTCCCTCATTGAGCAACAAAACAAAAGAAAGGGTCTCACCCGAAATCAGTTTGGTACTTCAAAACCTTATTATGCAAGGGATGAATGAACACCCTATAAGACTAGGGAAGAGGAAAGTAGTTCTTCACAAGGCAAAGACGAAAAACTCAAAGGGCCAGCAACGGTCAATAAAGCTCGGAACATCATATGCTACAAGTGCCAAGGGTTTGACCACTATGCCAACGAATGCACTAATAAAAAGAACACTCTGGTCTTGGCCAGTGGTGAGTTGGTGTCCGAAGATGAGGGACACTCTGATGGAGCAGAAGAAGATGTAGTGGACTACCCGGTCCATGGGGAGTTGTTAGTGACTCGACGATCATTGAGTACTGAACCAAAGGCCGGAGAACAAGAAAGGCAGGAGAGAGAAAACTTGTTCCACACTCGTTGTCTCATTCAAGACAAAATATGTATCCTCATAATCGATGGAGGAAGCTGTACCAACGCGGCCAGTGAGGTGTTGGTCGATAAACTTGGGCTTCAAACTCAACCACATCCTAAACCTTACCTCTTACAATGGTTGAGTGAAGAAGGGGAACTGCGTGTGACTCAAAAGGTTCAGATCCCTTTCACCATTGGGCGATACAAGTATGTGGTCGAATGTGATGTAATTCCTATGAAGTAAAGTCACATACTCCTTGGCCGGCCTTGGTATTCGACTAAAGGGAAGTCCATGATGGGTTTACTAATCGACATACCTTCCTACACGAAGATAAGAAAATTACATTGGTTCCCTTATCACCTGAAGAGGTACACAAGGATCATGTACTACTTAAGAAACACAGGGAAGCATCAAGAGCAGCTGGAGCCAAAGCAACCAACAAGGAAGTTGAGGTAAAAGGTTTACGTCTCATGGCTCAACCATCGGTTATTAAGCAAGATATCTTCGACCAGAGGTCAATTATCCTTCTCATTCTTAGGGAATTACTGACTTCTTCATCTAACCTTACTTCGGCCATTCCGAGAGAGATTGAGATGCTTTTGCAGGAGTATATGGACGTCTTTTCAGGAGATAGTCCCATTGGGTTGCCACCAATAAGAGGTATAGAACATCATATAGATTTTGTACCTGGGGAATCCATACCCAACCGTCCAACATATAGGAAAAATCCGGAGGAGACTAAGGAACTCCAAAGGCAGGTTAATGAGTTGTTGGAGAAAGGTCATATACGAGAAAGCATGAGCCTTTGTGTTGTACCAGTACTACTTGTCCCTGAGAAAGATGGTACATGGCGTATGTGTGTAGACTGTCGAGCAATCATCAACATCACTGTGAAGTATAGACATCCAATACCTCGCCTAGATGATATACTCGATGAACTTCATGGTTCAACCATATTCTCCAAAATTGATCTGAAGAGTGGATATCATCAGATCAGAATGAAGGAAGGAGACGAGTGGAAGATATCTTTTAAGACCAAGTATGGATTGTATGAATGGCTAGTGATGCCTTTTGGCCTCACCAATGCCCCTAGTACTTTCATGAGGCTAATGAACCATGTCTTTCGGTCCTAAATTGGAAAGTTTGTGGTCGTATACTTTGATGATATCCTCATCTATAGTAGGTCGTTGGATGATCATTTGGGCCACTTAAGAGAGATTTTAGATGTGCTCAGGTAGGAGACATTGTACGCCAACTACAAGAAGTGCTCTTTTGGAACATATAGCTTAGTCTTCTTGGGTTTTGTAGTTACTTCAAAGGGTGTGCAAGTGGATGAAGAGAAAGTCCGAGCTATTAAAGAATGGCCATACAAAGGACAGTGGGTGAAGTGAGGAGTTTCCATGGCCTTGCAGGATTCTATAGGCGCTTTGTTAAAGACTTCAGCTCTATAGCAGCTCCATTAACTGAAATCATCAAGAAAAGTGTTGGCTTTACTTGGATACCAGAACAAGATCATGCGTTTAGACTACTCAAAAAAAATTTAACCAATGCTCCATTGTTGGTCTTACCTAAATTCCTCAAAACATTTGAAATAGAATGTGATGCCTCTGGGATAGGTATTGGAGCTGTACTTATGCAAGAGAAAAGGCCAATCGTCTACTTCGGTGAGAAACTTGGAGGAGGTACTCTTAACTATCCAACTTAGAGTTGTATGCCTTGGTTAGGGCCCTCGAGACATGGCAGCACTATTTGTGGCCAAAGGAGTTTGTAATTCATACATACCATCAATCTCTCAAGCATTTGAAGGGACAACATAAGTTCAATAAGAGGCATGCTCGGTGGGTGGAATTTATTGAAACCTTTCCATATGTCATTAAGTTCAAACAGGGCAAAGAGAATGTGGCCGATGCCCTTTCAAGACGGTACACCTTGCTGTCCTCAATGGAAGCCTAACTACTTGGGTTCAATCATATTAAGTCATACTATGACCAGGATCCGGACTTCCATGAAACATATCATGCAACAACAAAACAAGCTGTTGATAGTTTCTACCAGACGAATGAGTTCCTCTTTTACAACAACCGTTTGTGTGTTCTTGCTTGTTCCTTGAGGGAACTATTTGTTCGGGAGGCACATGGAGGAGGTCTCATGGGTCACTTTGGAGTTGCCAAGACATTGAGTTCATTACAACAAAACTTCTACTGGCCACACATGAAGTCTTATGTGGAACGAGTGTGTGGTCGATGCGTAGTGTGCAGGCATGCCAAGTCCAAAGTCCAGCCCTAAGGTTTGTATACTCCTCTACCTATTCCTACTGCACCATGGGTCGATATCTCTATGGATTTTGTTTTAGGCTTGCCTATAACTAGGAAGGGTTGGGATAGTATCTTTGTAGTGGTCGATAGGTTCTCTAAGATGGCTCACTTTGTGCCTTGCCATAAGACTGATGATGCTATAGTAGTAGCCGAGTTATTCTTTAGACAAGTTGTTAGATTGCATGGGTTTCCTAGACCATTGTTTCTGATAGGGATACTAAGTTTCTTAGTCATTTCTGGAGAACTCTATGGGCTAAGTTAGGCGCTAAACTGTTATTTTCTACTACTTGTCATCCACAAATGGATGGACAAACTGAATTAGTCAATAGAAACTTTTCCACTTTAATTTGTGCTTTAGTGAAAAGGAACATCAAAACTTGGGAGGATTGTTTACCACATGTAGAATTTACATATAACCATTATGTGCATTCAGCTACTAAAATGACACATTTCCAAGTTGTGTATGGTTTCACCCCCATTGTCTCCTTTGGATTTGTGTGCTTTACCATTGAAAGAACAGACTAATCTTGATGGCCAGAGCAAGGCTTAGTTTGTTGTGTCATTAGACGAACAAGTTCGAAGGAATATTGAAGAGAGGACCAAGATCTATGCTCGGAAAGCAAACAAAGGAAGGAAATAGCTTATTTTGTCACCGGGTGACTTGGTTTGGATTCACCTTCGAAAGGAGAGGTTTCCAGCTGAACGAAAATTCAAGTTGTTTGCTCGCAAGGATGGTCACTTTGTTGTCCTGGAAAAGATCAATGACAATGCCTATAAGATTGATCTACAAGGTAAGTATCCCATAAACAATGCCTTCAATGTATCTGATCTTAAAAGTTTTGTGGCAGATGACTTGGATTTGAGGTCAAATCCTCTTAAAGGAGGAGGGTATGATACGGCCATCATTGACCAAGAATCAACGGATGAGTCTATGGAGGACGAGCTGGATGAGCCGGATAGACATGGAACCAGCGATGGGATGCAGATGGTACCAGGCAATGGATGTGGAAAACATGATCTTGGAAACAAGCTTACTAATCAGTTTCCTCGACCAAGTGAAGTGCAAGAAATAGAGGATCAAGTTGGAATCAAGATGGCCGAGTTGGATCTGCAAAGGATCAAATAAAGACTGCTTCTACGGCCAATGGAGATACTCACGACCCACTTGTCTATTCAATTGGGCCAGTGACGAGGGCTAGGAATAAGGCCTTGAGAGAGGCACTCAGTTTTCTGATCAAGTTAGTCCAAGAAGAAGATAAGCATCAACAAGAAGATAAGAAGGACTTAAAGATAATACAAAATCTTTCAGTTTGTTATTATCTGGATGAATAAAAGAAGTAGGAGTTATCCTAATGGGTTTTGGTTTTTGAATTAAGGGATTGGGAGTTATCCTATTTCCAATGGGTTTTGGTTTCCGAATAAAAGGGATTGGGAGTTATCCTAGTTCCAATGGGTTTTGGTTTTGGTTTTATCCTTATCTAAATTGACTTATGGTTTTTGAGTCAGTTATGTTTTGAGTATAAATACTCATGTTGTGCAATTGCGCAACACACACTTTTTATCTATAAACTTGCTTTTGCAATCCAAGTCTCTTTGAGCAATCTCGGCCTTAGTTCATCTTTGAGCTTTCATCTATCACCAGGAAGGATACCCCTCTGCTTACATGAACGACCATCAGGCATCAAAAAATCAGGTTGACACCTGTAGATCGTCATTGCAGCAACACAAGGAACATCCACAATCCTTGCATGAAGAATCCATCGACCATTCAAGTGTTAGTAACCTTGAAACCACCCTTCACCATCAACTTCACGAGTTCTAAACCCCAGTTGGAGCTCACCCCATTATCTTCAAGTGATCCGAACATTCAACAGCCTCACTAAGACCATATCACTACAGAACATGGTAAATATCTCTAAACTAACCACAATCATATGCATAAATACAAGAATCCACGAGATCACAAAATAAATGCATAGATAGATCACAAGTTCATCACATGCTATGTTCAAACAGAACAAGTCAACAAGTTTTCAGATTGTCTCATAGAGAATATTTAACAAGTTTTAACAAGTCACCTATCCTACACTCATCTCTCCTTAAATGAGTGATTTGTCAGACAAAAACCATCGTCACACGACCCCTTGTGATGTTACTTGATTATTTTCATCCACCACACTCTTTGGTGATTCTGGAAACTCCCACATATTTTGGATGGCCAACCAAATCGTCATCATCAATCAAGTGAAGCACGTTTTGTTGATGAGCCAACACCTGATGGATAATATTGGGAAACACAATGTTCGGACACTCGTCAGATTATGTATCTAGATCACAAATATGTGTGTACACCAAACTGCCAAAGTCAACTCTCTTTCTCATGATAAGAGTACCAAGAAGTCTCAGTCGTTGTTTGGCTAGATCTTCTGAATCAAATTCGAGAATCCAATTTTTGTTGTTGACGTCGTACACAACCTTCTATGTCGGACCTAGATCTTTCAATTGAAATTCTTCCCGCTTATTGCGAAAACCACCTGTAAGAATTGCTACAAAGTGATCCAAATCTGCCAATTTCCAATCCTCAATAATTTCCACCAATATCTGTACCAAACACACGATTGATCATCAACAGGGAGAGCTCAAATATTTTATCCAAATATTGATTTCATTACCAGATCTGTCAAGATTCGCAATACACTCTCTGACAAAGATGGGAGAGATGCCTCTGATATTCGTTATTGTCGCTCTCCAACCAATGATACCGATGAATTTACAAAATTTTTGAAGAGAGACCGCTAATGGAAACATGATCCCTTGGGTCATTAACCCATTCAAACACATATTGCTGTATTTCAGATGAGCATCGTCTGAAATGAACCGATTAGAGACGGTTAGATTCATTTCACAGTTTTGAACTTTTAATGATTACTTGAGTTTGTGGCCGAAAAGAGCACTCGATATTCTTGGAATGAGATGGGACACGTGAGGAACACTTAAAAGCCTATCGCATAGAGTAACATTATTAGAAGCCCAACATTTTAAAAGTCATTACTATAGTTCAAACGTTTATGAATACTTAAAACAAGATGTTAGGGAAAATAGAACTGATTAAACACATATATTATAGCACAAAGCCACATCGCCACACTCGAAATTTCACAACTGGAAGTGACATACAACTCATCAGAAATCCATAAGAGATCTTTTACCTTTTGACAATATGTATCCTTACACCCTTTACTTAGACAAAAAAATCCTCACTTATTACTAAATCATATTGCCCACATCTAAAGATCAATTTGCCACCACTTGATGGTACTACTATTTTTCTTTTAAAAAGATATTGCTTTTCACAGCTGAGATGCATTCATATCGAATATTTGTATTGCATCTTTCCGCTAGTACTCAGCTTATATCAAGTTTAGTTTGGAAAAAAAGGATCTAGTCTTGGCACTTCTTGTCATAGGAGGATGTCATGATGTCCCTTAACTCACAATTTTTTTTAATATAAACACATGTCAGCTTTCTCTTAACATGATATAGTGAGTCTTAGGAATTTGAGTGTGCACTTTCATAACATTACACCAACTATAACATCACAGATTACTGATCGTGTATATTAGGTATTACAAATGGTAGTAAATTTCCTTAGCCTAGCTCACTTAATCTCAGTCCAAACAATAATCAGACTCAAACTCAAATAGTGGTATCAGCCTGGTCCAAACTAGGTGTTTATCATACATATACTAAAGTGTCACTTTGACTAAGTTACTATAGTAAGTTGACACTTTCCACATGAAAAACATAAACTTTGTACATCAGTGGGGAATTTATTTACTCTAAGGCCAACCATATGAGGGCTATGTCTACGATCTAGAGATCACATATCCCAGTAGTGTTTTGTAACACACAAGAGACTGTTAAGATCTACGGGTTCTCTAGAAAGATATGTCAGCTGGTTTTATGATGTCCTATGTCTAATGATTGCTAGTTTCTCTTTTATCAGTGTGAAACAAAGTGTTGTCTAAAGTTTAGGTGCATAGCTGTTTTTATGTCTTTTAACAATTCCATAGGACTCTTACAATAAGACCCAAACCCGACTGTCTAAGCCGCTGTCGAAGTCTTATGTCGTTCAGGCCACTTATTGGTCGAACCTCTTTATTTTTAACCCGTCTTCTATAATTCTGCCCTTTTAGGAAAAATTTTACTTAGACCTTAGCTATAGACTTCCTTGGTCATTCATAGCTGAGGTCATTCATACTTATACCCAGCGAAATATCTTTATCAAACTTTGATCTAGTCCAATCAAACACTTGTCCGGTCTAAACATCTAGGCTTTAGTTATTTCAATTAACTACCATTCAGCTTATAGATCACACTACAAGAAAATATGCACTTAAAATCGAAGATTTACGAGGAAATTACTTCGTCGTACATCTACAAATGCATTACAAGGACTTTACGACGAAACATATATTCGTCGTAATTCCCTTGTAAAGTTACGAGGAAACTTTTTGTCGTAACTTTACAAGGATATTATGACGAATATTTTTATTCATCGTAAAGTCCTTGTAATGTTACAAGTTCTTTACGACAAAAAAATATGCTCGTTTTGTTTGGTGAAAACGTGTTTATAGTGTGCCTTACAAAAGTAGATTCGTTGTAAAATCATTGTGAGAAAGTTGTAAAAGCCTAGTAAATGTTTTCCTTGTAAGTTCGTTGTTATATCTTCACCTACAATATTCGTAAATTTCCTATCTATATGTTCATTGTCATCATAACATATCACACAAACAAAAAAAAAATGTCGGATGGTAGAAATATTTACGAGTTACGGAGTTGGATGTATACGTACAAGGATGTTGATGGTAAAGTGAAAGCTGTATTTCTCAGGGGGCTAGATACATTCATGTACCATGCAGGCAGTACGCTGATCAAGCAAGAAAGTGGTAAGATGTTATGTCCTTGTCGGAAGTGAAAGAATTCAAAATTTGCCTGTAGTGAAACTGTATGGAAGCATTTATTAAACAAAAGTTTTACACAACATTACTATATTTGGTTTCAACATGGACAGGGTTATGGTGGAAATGAAGCTAGTAGTAGTAATAGTAATTTTCAAGATGCTGGTAGTAGTCCAGAACCATATCATTTGCATAATGAATATAGTTACCATTAGGAGGAACATATGGTAGATCATAACAGGGTTCATGACATGATTACTGATGCATTTTTACTTGAAACCACTACAACAATAGCTGCTGAAACTGAAAATGTTGAAGAACCATACTTAGATGCAAAATGGTTTAATGAGATGTTAGCTACTGCAAATCAACCAATATACACTAGTTGTAGAGAACGTCTCTCTAAATTGTCTTTAGCAGTTAGGATGATGAATATTAAAACAAATTATAATTTACCTGAGAATTGCATGGATGCATTGGCCGAATTGTTTAAAAGAGTATTTGCGAGAAGACAACGTATCAGGTGAATCTTATTATGAGATGATAGATGTTTCCATCGACAACTGCATGATCTACTGGAGGGACAATGAGAAGTTAGAAGAGTGTCGTTTCTGCAAGAAGCCACGATTCAAAATGCAAGAACGTGGAAGGATTAGGGTACCGTACCAAAGGATGGGGTACCTACCAATTACAGACAGATTGAAAAGATTATATCAATCTGAGAGGATTGCTGGAGCGATGAGATGGCATGTTGAACATATCCAGAGGGATGGTGAGATCGCTCATCCGTCAGATGCAAGAGTGTGGAAACATTTCAACACGGTACACCCAGATTTTGCAAGAAATATTATGAATCTCTATGTTGGGCTATGCACTAATAGATTTAGTCCATTTTCAATGTCAAGGAGACAATATTCTTTGTGGCCAGTCATTCTTACGTCGTACAACCTTCCACCAGAGATGTGCATGGAACAAGAATTTCTCTTCTTGACCATATTAGTCCCTGGTCTGAAGCATCCAAAACGGTCGTTAGATGTTTTTCTTCAGCCATTGATACAAGAGCTGGAGAATTTATGGTCAGCTGGGGTGATGACGTATGATTGTTCCTTGAAAAATAATTTTACGATGCGAGCAGTTCTGTTATGGACTATAAGTGACGTTCCTGCTTACGGGATATTTTCTGAATGGACAACACATGGAAGGTTATCTTGTCGATATTTTTCTTGGAATGACATATGTTTTTCAACTGAATAATGGTAGGAAGACATGTTGGTTTGATTGTCATCGTCGATTTTTTTTCTACTTTCTCATCCATACCGAAGAAACAAGACATTGTTTAGGCACAAAAGAGTTGTCAGAGACACTCTTCCTCCATATTTAACTTGAGAAACAAATCGAACAGCAAATTGATCACTATTGAGCTTTGGAAGTAGTTCCTCGTGGAGGAAACTTGCATGTTCCTACAAATATGTCTGATGGGTATGGGGTCGCTCACAATTGGCACAAGAAGAATATAATTTGACAGCTGCCTTACTAAAGGATCTTTTTTCGGCACAACCTCGATGTGATGCATATAGAGAAGAAATTTTTTGAGAACATCAAGAATACAGTACTAAATGTTCAAGGAAGAACAAAAGACAAGAAAAATTCAAGATTGGACTTACCTGATATTTGCTTGAGAAGTGAGTTGCATATCAAGAGCAAGAGAAAGGTTCCAGTTCCCATCTTCCGATTGTCATTAGAAGCAAAGACAACTTTGTTCAACTGGGTGGCATCAGAAGTGAAGTTCCCTGATGGTTATGTTTCAAATCTCTCAAGATGTTTTGAACAATGTCAAAAGTTCTCGAGAATGAAGAGTCATTATTGTCATGTGTTTATGCAGCGACTACTTCCATTCGCTTTTGCCGAGCTACTTCCAACAAATGTACATGAATCACTTGCAGGTAAAATATTTTAATTAAATAAAAATTTATGTTATAATATGTTAATAATGATATGGGGTCATTTTTAGGCATCAGAGCATTCTTCATAGACTTGAGCACACGCACGTTCAGGGAAGATGTCATGCAACAACTTCATGAGAACATTCTGATCTTAATCCGCAACCTTGAGAAGATATTTCTTCTTCAATTTTTTGACATCATGGAACATCTAGTTGTCCCCCTCCCATATGAGGCATTGCTACATGGACTAGTTCATTACAGATGGATGTATCCTTATGAGCGCTTTATGAAGCATTTGAAAGGGAAAGTAAAAATCTTGCAAAGGTCGAAGGGTCAATAGTTGCAGGGAAATTTACAGCAGAAACATCACACTTCACATCATTCTACTTCGCACCAGCAGTCCGTACTAGTAAGAGAGTTCCTAGAAGATATTATGATGGTGGAGTCGTCCCAACATATGCAGTTGACGGTGTTCCTGGCATTTTCTGCCAAATTGGACAGTTTGGTGGTAAATCGAAAGAAGTTTGGTGGTCTAGTGAAGAGGATAAAGATAGTCTCCACACTTATATTTTGCTCAACTGCGAGGATGCAGTGACGTGTTCATTTGAAAGGTAGATATATATTGTCTATAAATAATTTATATTTTTTTGTTATTTATAAATTGTGTATTTTTTTGCAGTTTGTTTGTTACGCAAGTTGAAAAAACAATACCAGGAATATCCGCAACTGAGATGAAGAAACGAAAAAATGAACACTTCGTCAAGTGGTTAAAGACTCAGGTACTTTTTATGGTAAACACTTTAGTAAAATATGTATTTCTAACGGTATTACTTTTTTGTAGCTTGATTATGATGATCCATACTACCCGGTATGGTTTCACGATTTGGTCCTAGGTCATGTAGCAAAGGTGACCACATCACCTATGTACTTCACACAAGGTTTTACCTTTCACGCATACAAGTATGGAATGCGGCGGGCAACAAGTAACTACGTAGTGTGTGTGACAGGCGAAACATACTTCTAAGGGATTTTGCAAGAGATTATTGAAGTTGAATTTGTGGGGTTACAGAAGCTGAAGTGCATCCTCTTCAAATATGACTGGTTCGACCCGTTCATAGCAGAGGTACTCAGATTAATAAATTTGGTGTTGTCGATGTTAATTCTAGAAGAAGATAGAACAAATTCGAGCCTTTCATCTTAGCTTCTCAAGCCGACCAAGTTAGCTTCATTCCATACCCACGCCTTAGAGATTCTGGAATAACATGGTTAGCGGCTATCAAAATTACTCCTCGTGGACAAATAGTTGTTGGAGAAGAACCACATTTTCAAGAAGAAGCATGTATCACTAAGGTTGCAGTACATGAAAAACAAACCGATGACATTCTTCTCATTGACCGGGAAAACAGTTAATGTGAAGATATTCACGAAGCTATGACGGATGAAGCAGGTGAAAAAGAGTTTGGTGAAAATGATGATGATCATTGTACTGATGTTGATGACGACTCGAATGACTCAGAATAATGTACACAAATGTTTTCATTATTTAAATATGTGTAAGACTTCAGTTATATGTGGTATTTGGTTATTCAGTTGGATTTTAGAACTTAAAGTTCGGTTTTTAAATAATTAATTGAAGTATTAAATTGGAGTTTAAATAATAATATAATTGGAGTTTACGGTCAAAACGATTTAATTAATAGTTTAGGGTTTATATTTGATCACAAAAAATGGAGTTTAGGGTTTAAGAGGGTAATGGGTGAACAGTGAAAGAAAGATATGAAGTTATATAGTTAAGTGATTTGGGGTTTAAAGATTTGATTTTCAGGGTTTGATCCCTGATTTCTAGTAAATTCATCGTAATCGAAAAAACTGGCCTGAAACTTTCGTCGTAACGTGTCCTAGTAATTTTGTCGTAAATAAAAACATGCATGTGGTAACTTCGTCGTAACTGAAAACACGTGCGTGGTACATTCGTCGTAACATTACGACAAATTTACAGGGACCACAAAAATCTATATATACCCGAGGATCAGTCATGAGGCAAGCCTCGTGTATTCCTCCCAACCCACCTTCTGCCACATATAAGGTATGTATTCTTTTTAAATAAATTAGTTAGATAGTTAATAGGTGGTTAGTTTAGGTGATTAGATTAGGTGGTTAGGTTAAGAAACATTACTTTATTACAAACTGATTAGATAATTTTTAGAACCCGATTAGATATGTTTGCTTCCGGTGATGGGACCTAGGAGACGACCCACTTATTCGGATATGTTTGCTTCCGGTGATGGGACATCTAGTTCAGCATTATCATCTTCTACTGATCCCGAGGCAGTCCCATAGTCACATGGAGTTTCATGGGCTTCTCCTCATCTTTATGCACCCATGATACACCATACGATGCCCACCCCGCCACCACCTTAGGAGGCGCCTCCACCGGCTCTACATCCTGCCCCAGAAGCCGGAGTTCATCCGAATTTGCTTGTCCCTCCATCTGCACCATACGCTACATATACAGTCGAGGATCTTCTTGCTCAGCCTTGACGATCAGGACTGAAGATTCTGGACCCCGATACCCCGGAGGGTACTTATTGATAAGTTTTAAAATTTATTGATTCTATTTTTTACATTATATTTGTTATATTCATCTAACAAATTCATTTTATTTTTAGGTTTGGGGTTGAACCTTGATCTAGTCCAATCAAACACTTGTCCGGTCTAAACATCTAGGCTTTAGTTATTTCAATTAACTACCATTCAGCTTGATTAGATCAGTCCTTAACTCGGTTCCAGTAATCCTAATCTGAAGTGTCATTCCCCTAGACCATTTTATCCAGATTTATGCAAGTATTGCTAGATTTTACATTTGCCACATCCATGAAGCTTGTTGGCTCATCGACCCTTCATTGAACCGCCTTTATCTTACTTGTTTCCTGGACCATGCTCATACAAAGAGTCTATTCTTGGTCCTTATCTTCGTACCTACATAAACCATTCTATTTGGTACTTAATCATTCAACCAACCATCCCCATAGACTATGTAACCATTAGAGAAGTCTTCGATGTTATGTTCTCAAACATGTATGGCCCTTATGGGTCATATACTATGACCACATCAATCATGTCTTCTAAGATATCCTCAGGATCTAGCTTCTGTTCCAACCATACCCATCAATCCAAATTTAATCGACCATCCACCCCAGACGACTTCGATCCGATGAGTCTTCACTCTTACTCCTCTATCCATGGAGACAAAAACTCCAACAAGCCCAATCCATTATATCTTCCAACCAACGCATGCTCTGATCAACTGATACCACAACTCATCTCATTCTCCTCGGATTACGACGACTGTATCCAATCGTGATCAGTTCATTCTCGGTGTTCTTTGAAGATCCCATGCCTGGACTACAAGCCAGGTTGATCCATAGCATATACAATTCACATGCTTATGTTGTCTTAACTGTCACACCATTTTGGTAAGGCACATTCACACCTTTTGGCTAATGAACCGTTTCACCATCACTATGTCTTGTGAGACGGTCTTAATCCCTCTAGATCTGACCCGCTCCAGTATATCAAACCATACTATGATCTTTGATCCATAATGAATGCACCACTGGTTCGCATGAACGGTTATCCTTCTAGCCGCTCATGCTTCTTCACCTATGTTGGTCGATATATCTCTGTACATGGGTCGGATCCATGATCATGTCTTCAAGGTTCACACCTGTTACAGGTGCTTGCCTTTACATGTTTTGGATCCATATTCCAGACCATGATCGACTCAACATAACCCATGACTCCTCATAGATCGCTAGCCGATGCATAGCATCTAACTACCATCTCATGTGGGTGATTCAACACAACCACGACCCGATCCAATCCTCTATGTCTCGAATCCTCTATTCTCATCAGAGTCTCTTGTATTCCAGAGACGTATCATGCTTGGCCATGATTGTTCCTACACAAGACAGAATTATAATCCAAAAAGTAATCTTAAATTGTTTACCTAACACTTGATGGTGAAGGATCTTGTGCCTCCTCCTTATTCTAGAAATCCCTGATCCTCTTATCCACACATTACCAGAAAGGTTACAGCAATGATAGCACCCATAAATGGGTCGTTTATCACTTGCCCTTGACCACCCGTGAATCTTCCAATCTACGGACATCCACCTTTTAAGCAATCTCGGCCATGGACAGATCAGGGCGACCACCCCTCTTCTCTCTGGTTTATTTCTGTGTCTTCTAAAGCTCTGGAGAAGGTATTGGGCGTTGTCACAAATTATCAAACCCATCAATGAGTTATTCATCACTTCCCCCTTGACCGCCCATAAAACAATCTCCTTCTTGCCTTCATGTGCACCTCGGCCTTGGATATGTTTAATCCGACCTCTCTCCTTCCCCCTCGAAATTTGCGTGTGTTTAAGGCTATGAAATAAATCATTAGGCGTGTGTTTAAACACAATCACGATCATGGAAAGACCACACATCATCCTCTCTTGATTCCCATTGACATGCCTTACTTTGCCCTCCATGAGTTCAGTCTTGGACTCTGTAGCCTTCCCTCTCTTTCCATGTGTTTATCTATGTCTTAGGCTGTAATAGAAGCCATGGGCGTCCTGCAAACCCAAGGAATGGCCCTCCTTTTATTGGAGAAAGGGTAGTTTCTTTTCTAAAGGTTGCACCCCTTTAGCCATCAATCTTGGCCATTGATTAAATCAAATGGTCCAGATCGCACCCTTTGGCCATGATAGTAACCAACCGCCCCTGACCTATCCCACTAGCTACTTGGAGTGTGATACCACCCAGCTAGGTCAGTACCCGACCAGCTTATTCAGGTAAGTTGAGCTGATCGCTAACTTTTCCAGCTAGCTCAGCTAGTAGTTCAGCTAGTGTGTGCTGATCAGTAAGTGTGCAGCTGATACACTAGATGGCTTAGCTACTCCAGCTCGTGCAGTGGGTATTTCAGCTACTCCATCTCTTTCTCTTTATCACATTCCACCTGTCCTAGTCCGGTGGTCTCAACCATGACTAAGTTTTCTCGGCTGTTCCCTTCATCATATCCTGATCATGACCACTTTTACATAGTCAGAACCAACCCGTACATGTTTTCCCTAAAAAAATAGGCCTTATGCGAAGTTCCAGGAACAGGGATGTGACAAGTCTCTCCCACTTGAGAGGAATTCATCCTCAAATTTGGTGGTAGCCACACCTTCTATCATGACTAGTTCCCAATCAAAATTAGTCTTATCGCAGACATGGAACAAACTTGATTGGTTCCTTTAACCGAATCAATTGCTTCTTGCTACCTGATCTTTCTCACTGATCATAACTTTGATCATCAATGTAACAAGTCTCTCCCACTTGGTTGGAGGATCATTTAATCCAACCCAAGTGGTCCATCCTTGTTGGCAACTCATGACACCAATACTTGACTACTTTTCTGCAGTCAAGGGTCCATCACTTCCATAATTTTCTAAGACACAACTTGTGGTACCCTATCCAACTTCCCAGGTTGCGGTCATGGTACTCACCAAGTTTATATCGCTTTCTCCGGGTTTGTCTTTCTTAGACTTTCTTTTTTCGATCATAGTCCTTCTGACTGGATCTTATAATCCAAACCCTAGTCTTATCCATACTTGGTCGTAGTGTCTCGACCTTGTCCCATTCTGGACGTAGTCAAGTATATCATGATCCTAGTCAATTCTGACTACATCATATATCATAGTCAAACGACTAGATCGATTCCAGTCCCTAAGTCTCTTTCTGCACCACTCGAGCCTTAGTGGATATATTCCAATTCTAAGCTATTCCATGTACCATTCAAGTCTTAGTGGACTTAATTCAATCATTAGGTTGCTCGTCCTACCACAAGTCCTATCAGATTGTTGTGATATTTATGTCCATCATGGACTAATTCATTGGTGTTCCAAGTCCCAACAAACTTGATCATCATTTGCCCGACCATAGCCCTTCCCGGCTTGGTCATACTGCAATCTTAGTCACTGCTGGACTAAATAATCTGTTACTCGACCTTTGGTCCATCCCATACCTAGTCATAGTGTGATCTTGGTCCCTCATTGGACTAGATCGTTTAAACCTGATCCTGGTCCACTCATGGACTCGATCATATTGTGATCCTGGTCCTTCCTCAGACTCAATCGTCTTACCCTGATTATGGTCCATTCCTGGACGTGATCGTATTGCGGCTTGGTCCCTTCCTGGACTGAACCATCTGAACCCAACCATAGTGTCTTCCTAGAAAAGTTTGTACTGCGATCCAGGTCCATTCTCGGATGTGGTCATCTTATCCAGACCCTCGTCCATTACCAGACTCGCCATTACCAGACTCCATCATACTGCGATTCTGATCCCTTCTGATCAAATCGTCTTTTCCGCGACTATGGTCCATTTCAGAACTCAGTCATCATTTCCCGATCATAGTCAATCTACAAGTTGGTAAAATTCAGACAAAAATATCAAACTCTCTTTGGAGTTTTAAAACAGCACCTAGAAAACAGATCTTTGTCAAAGTTTCCATGGATTTTTTTCCTCACTTCTTTACATGATCTCTGTCAAAGATTCCATGGAAGGTTGTGAATACAACGGTGAATCTGAAGATTCTAGTGGTGTTGACATCCTTTTCTGCAGATTTCACAGAAGAATCGGTTGGTGAGATGATTCGCAAGCGTCTCGCCTGACTTCTTTTGCCAGGCAGGTATCCTTCTGATGGTGGTGGTGAATGTCGCATGAAAGAACCACCGTCGCTCTATATCTTCACCGTCATCATCTTTCTCTGTCTTCTCCGTCTCTGCTACTGAGTAAGAGAAGCTCCTTTGTGGGTTCGCCTCTGTCAAAATGCTGTCAGATTCAAAAAAAAAAGACAGTGAGGGAGAGATAGAGAGAGAGAGAGAGAGAGTCTAACCTCGCGGGTGGTGGAGAGTCGTCGGGTTTATTCCTCGATTGACCTAACTGAGCTTGGATCCATTCATAACTTCTGGTCATCCTCCTCTAGTCAATCTCATTGTCTTGTGGCTGAGGAGAAGAAGAGAAAGAGATAGATTCTTGGTGTTGGAAATAGAGTCTCGGTGTTGGAGGTAGGGTTTTTGTTTCGAGAGTGAGTTCCATCTTTGACTCTCTCTTCTTCTTTTTTCAAGTTCAGTAATGACACTATTTTTTTCCTAACCTAAGTATCGAAATGTTATCATACCGAGGGGAAAAAATATGTCTTTGGTGCTTACTTAATTTTTATCAAAGTATTAGCGGAATTAGTTCTCGCTTACTAATTATACACAGTAGAGTTAATAAACTGCTATTAATATAAACCCAATTTTTTTAATCTTTCATAGCAGTTCTGGAAACAACACTATCATAATGTGCTATCAGTACCCTTTTTGTGTAGTGTGATCCAGACATGTTCATTTGACACTCATGTCTTCTTCAAAGAATTTGATAAGAGTATCCCAAACAGCTTTAGCAGATTCGCATCTTTGGATGATCTTGAACTGGTCAGCATCCACTGTAGAGAAGATAGTGGATATAGCCTTGGAGTTGAACTTACACGCATTGTTTTCTTCGGTTTTCCATTGACTCAGAGGCTTGGTGACCTCCTTCTTCCTTTCATCAAACATAGTTGGCTTTGTTCAACCATTAGTGACTGCTGACCAAGTATCTCCATCAATTGCATGAATGACATGCCTCATCCGAACTTTCCAGTGACCAAAGTTACCACCATCTAGCATAATCGGCTTTTGAACCGCAATTAACCCCTTTATATTTTCTATGTTCTTTCGAAGATCTCAACCTGTAGACTATATTCGGAATCGAAGAGGTTGTTTGCTTTGATATTAAATGAAAAAAAAAACAGAACTTAGACAATATGAAGTCTATTGCAATGCAAGATTATTCCTCTAATAATAATTTTATTAGCAATTACTTAAGCAAACTTCACAATCTTGTTTAATCAGTTTTATGTGATTACACACAACTTCTGTATCACGACTGAACTATTCCTTACTACCCAAGGTATCTTAAAGCGATAACAATCATTTTTCTCACCCAAATCTCACTCACCAGGAACCTTAACCTCCGATCCTTTTGCTTGAGTGTTTCTTTTTCTTTTAAAGATAGAGCTTTTCAAAGTCTTATTAAACATCTTTTCTTTGTGTCTATCCTTTTTGTTTTGTCAATTTACATGCATTCCCCGTACCCTAAATGGGCCAGCAAATAAGCCAGGAAAGTCATGTTTGTCTCATGGACTAAGTGGGCCTCTTATGTAATACCCAACTCTAGTTTTCTTAATCTAATGATTGAACAAAAAAACCTCCAAAAATATTGAAAATGTCAAAGTGTCATTATCTAGATAATACTGTTATATTGTAGTGATTTACTGTCAGAGCAAAGAAACTGTATCTGAATACATTCTTCCTGTAATTTTAAGATCAAATATGTGTTGTATGTAAAAAATCTTCCTAGAGGAATTTCCATTATTGACTCGTTTTTTTCGTTTATTTTCTCCCTTTTCCTTTAGTTTCCTCCCTTAAATTTTCTGCTCTTGGACTAACCTGAGTAGCAAAGAGAGCACAAATGGTTGATATTGCGTATGAGCCTCAGGATAACAACCCAAAGAGAGAGAGAGAGAGAGAGAGAGAGAGAGAGAGAGAGAGAGAGAGAGAGGACAAATGTCTTGGTGCAATCAAGTTTTTCCCAGGGGTGACTCGTTAGAATGATCATCGACTAGCCATAGACCAAAATCTTGGAAGCGTTTCAGTTTTTGGTTGTAGCCGACAATGTAGTTATTGTGAACTATCACATGTTTCCCCTTTGTCTCATCAACCCATGCCTTGTTCTTAAAGTACAATCCTCCTGACGGGAAAGCTGATTGTGGAAGCAAGTAGACATGTACCTGGATAATAAATATAAAAAGAAAAAAAAGAGTTAAGAATAGACAAGTAGTGAAAATTTACCTTTGAGATTGAAACGAAAGTCGTAATCGAACATTCATGAGTAGATAAAGTAAGAAATCTCGAAGTACCGGAAAAATAGCTTAACTAAAAATAGCTCAACAGTTGTACCAATCGAGGCCTTAATATGTTATATCGAGATGATATCCGCCAATCTCGAACTGAATTACTCCTTTTAAGTCCTACAAGATATCTTACTAAACCGCTGGTTTGACTTAACAAACTAGATTTTATATCATGTTAAATGTCACAGACATGTAATTCAAAATCGTTTCATTATAAATAAATTGATTCATTTGTCTTACTTTAGGACTCTATTAACTTTTAATTAAGCATAATTACACATTTGAGATTTAAGATTTAAAAGCATCATCAGGGCTATGAATATTATATGATGTCTCTTATGGAATGTATTAGGTTTTAAATGGTGTAGCGGGAGAAATATAATATATTTATTTGAACTTTTATAAATGCAATATTTTCATTTTATTTTAGTTACAATTTTAACAATATAAAACTATCATTTATTTACTTATTTTACTTTTTATTTTCGACAAATAATTTTTACATTTATTTAAATTATTATATTTATATAATGTGTGTCTAATTATGATATGTATTATGCACATATATATATATATATTAAGCAGATATTAAGCAATATAATAATTTATGTTTTATGATATGTATTATGCAAATATATGTTTTATGAGTTATTATATATATACATATATATATATATATATATTAAGCAACATAATAATTTATTAATATGAGTTAATAATACATAGCTTTAAGGATTACTGGGGTAACTTACATGCGGCTATGGGGATCGGATCATCGTCCGGTTTTTGCAAACATCTTATCAAAGCCCGTGAGAAAATCAAATTCATTCAAATTTGATAAACGGTGGATTGATAACGACGAATTACGGCAAGTCATTTTGGAGGGATGGAAATCTGCTGAACTTTCCCCAAATGCAAATATTATGGAACATATCTCTAGTTGTCGCAAAGCCTTGGGACAATGGAGGAGACAACATGATCTAAATTTAGGGAAGCAGGTGGAGGATCTCAAAGAAAAATTCGAGGGGTTATATCTGAACAATGATGCCACACCAGAGGAAATAGCTGAGGCTCTGAAGGAATTATTTGATACTCTAAAGGCGGAAGAGATATTATGGAAACAGAAGAGTCGAAATTTCTGGCTCAGAGAAGGAGACCGGAACACATAATTTTTCCACTCACTAACAAAGCAGCGGTGGGAGAGAAATAAGATCACCCAGCTGATCGATCCTAATGGAAATATAGTGGAAGACGATGAAGGACTAGTTGCCATGGGTAGTAGTTATTTTCGAGAATTATTTGGATCATCCAACCTAGGAAATATAGATGACGCTTTATCGGAGGTATCTACAAATATTACCGAAACAGATAATGAAGAACTCATAGGGCCGGTCGCAGAATGGGAAGTTAAAATAGTCTTGTTCGCAATGCATCCAGAGAAAGCCCCAGGGCCAGACGGAATGACAACATTGTTCTACCAAAAACTTTGGGATATTGTGAAGGAGGATTTAACTCTTATGTTTAACCAATTTCTCTTTGAGGGAACAATGGCTAATGGATTAAACGAAAAAATATATGTCTCATCCCTAAGGTTAATAAACCAAACGAGATGTCCAAATTCCGTCCTATTAGTCTATGCAATGTTAGTTATAAGATAATCTCAAAGGTCCTATGCCAGAGATTAAAAAAAGTTCTACCAGTACTAATATCTGAAACTCAGTTGGCGTTCGTTGCTGGAAGACAAATTTCGGATAATGTTATGATTGCACAAAAAATGTTTCATGCGTTGCGTACAAAACCAAACGGATGGAATAAGAGGATGGCTATCAAGACGGATATGAGCTAAGCGTATGGCAGAATGGAATGGACCTTCATTAAAGCAGTAATGCAAAAGATGGGGTTTTTAGAAATATGGATAGATTGGATCATGCGGTGCATAACTTCGGTTAAGTACAAAGTTCTCATGAATGGCCAACCAAGAGGAAATATTTTTCCAGAAAGAGGTCTACGACAAGGAGATCCTTTGTCTCCTTTCATCTTTATTCTATGCACGGAAGCGCTCGTTAGCCTTCTCGATCATGCTGAGAATCAAGGGAAGATAACAGGGATGCGGGTTACACGCGCTTGTCCCTCGATATCTCACCTTCTCTTTGCTGATGATAGTCTTTTCTTTTGTAAGGCGGAGCCCCGTGAATGTGAAGAAGTAATGAAAGTGATAAGGAAATATGGTCATGCATCAGAGCATTGCATTAATTTTAAGAAATCTTCCTTACTCTTTGGTAAGAAGATAGATATTCATTCTCGACAGCAGATTAAAGAAAAGCTAAGAATCCAAAATGAAGGTGGGATGGGGTCATATTTAGAAATACCAGAAGACATTAGTGGCTCCAAATCCAGACTTTGCTTTTCTTGAAGACAAATTAATGCACAAAGTGAATGGATGGACGGGTAAATGGCTCTTAAAAGGTGGGAAAGAAGTTTTAATTAAACTTATCCTACTAGCGCTCCCAACGTATGTGATGTCGACTTTCCTACTGCCATTAGAAATATGTGAAAAACTTGCAAGTGTCATTGCACAATTTTGGTGGAATTCAAACCCACCAAAGAGAGGTATACACTGGGCGAAATGGGAAAAACTATGCAAACCGAGGGAGGAAGGAGGCCTGGGATTTCGTTTGATCCATGAGTTTAATTTGCCTCTTTTGGCAAAACAATTATGTAGATTAGTTCAACGTCCGGATTCCCTAGTGGCAAGGGTGTTAAGAGGGAGATATTATCAAATGAGTTCGCCTTTGCGCTCAATTCCAGTCAACAGCCCCCCATATGTGTGGACCAATATATTGGCAGCACAGAGTCTATTACTTCTGGGTATTAGACACAAGATTCATGCAGGACATGAGGTTAAAGTGTAGAATGATCCCTGGATTCCGACAATACCTGCTAGACCGGCCCTCTCCTCTGCTCCAGTTCTGCACCCAAATATGAGAGTTAGTGATTTGATAAATCGGGAGTCGAAGGAATGGGATATGAGCTTGCTGATAAACTATGTTGACACGACTGACATTCCTCTCATACGGAGATTGGCTATTAGTACAACAAATCACAGAGATACCTTCTGCTGGAGCTATACCAAGAATGGCCAGTACACATTAAAATCAGGTCACTGGGTGGCTCAGAAATTTCTAAGAAAAGAGGAGGAAGGAGCAAAATGTGAACCTAGTATAACTGATCTCCAAGCCTTTGCGTGGAAGGTCAAAGCACCTCAAAAGATGTGTCATTTGATGTGGTAGTTGATAACATGACATGTGGCGGTCACGAAGAATTTGAATTATAGAAATATGAGATGTGATAACTATTGCCCGAGATGTGGAGAGCCAGAAGAGACAGCAACCCATGCCATTTTTGAATGCCCCCTCTGCTCTACAAGTATCGGCTATATCATCGACGCCCTTTGGTCCAAACAACGTTCCCACTACCTAGTATCTACGCCAACATGGATTATCTTTTTGGAGAAAGGATGGAATAATTGCACCTGAGTCACACAAGGATCCTTATTCTTGGATAATCTGGTATATTTGGAAGGCCAGAAATGATAAACTATTTAGGGGAATTGAGCGAGACATGATAGAACTAGTAAGATATGCAGAGAGTGAATGTCTGGCATGGTTTAATGCCAATGAGATGGGGAATCTAGACTCACAAAATCACATTAGAGAGGGACCACAAACCTTATGTCTGGAAGACATATGTTTGGTGAACGGTTCTTGGACCGCCGATGGTGAGTATAGTGGTTGTGGGTGGGTGTGAAAAAAAATGTAGTGGGAAGACTGAGCTTTTGGGGATGTGAAATTTAAGAAGGCGAGAATTGGCGCTTCATTCTGAGTTAGAAGTCCTTAGATGGGCAATGGCGAGTACGTTGCAATATACGTCTTGCCAGCAATTTGGTACAGATTGCAAGGGCGTTATTTCTATGATTAGGGAACTGGAGGCATGGCTAAATTTTGCAACAGAATTAGAGGCTATTAAGACGTTGATGATCTTCTTCCTGAGGTTCGAGATATGTCACATCCAAAGGGCTCACAATGGAATCTCAAATGCTCTGGCCAAGACTGCACGTTTATTTCATAGAAACATTTGCTTTATTGGTTGTTCTATTCCGGTCTGGATTTCTAGACCACCTCGAGTTTGAGTAATAGAATAGCCGTTTATTGGAAAAAAAACATAGCTTTAAGGATAATTAAATATTTTATGAGTTACTATAATAGCATGATAATTGCATAGTCTTACTTCTTTGATCATTAGTTTGATGTTATAGAGTTTTATTTGATATTAAATGTTAATATTTACTGATATAATGCCATATATTTATGATCGAAATTCTGAAGTTTCAGAATCATGCATATTTGTATACAAGATGAGATTTTGAAAGGGCTTTCAACACCGTGTCATATGGGATAATTAATCTCCAATTCATTCCATTCTTATTGAGATAAGTAATACTCCCTCTGTTTTTAAATAAGTGTCACTTTGAGACTTTTTACGGAGATTAAGAAAATAGAAAAATATACTAATGTGCCCTCATTTAATGTTCAATTATTTGAATAAAAATAATTTTAAAAAATATCTATTGGTTATTTAAAAGGGTAAAAAAAAGATTATATGTGAAAAGTTGTATTGGAAATGCAAAGTGACACTTATTTTGAAACAAAAGAAAAAGTTAAAGTGACACTTATTTAGAAACAGAGGGAGTATCTTTTTTATCATGCTTAATATTGTTTCATGATTAATTAAATATGATTAAGGGTATTAATTTGCACATGTCATCTGTTTTTTTTTAAGAATTGATTGAAGGTAGTCAATATAAAAATGATTAATAGAATGATAGTAGAAATTAATGATTGTGATGAATAGTACATGAGTATTTATCATCGACAGTAAAATGTTATGATAATGTCATACTTTGTAAAATATAATATATATATATATATATATATATATATATATATATATATGAGGCTTTAAAGTTCAAGTGTTGACCTTGAAAAATCTAGAAGTTCTTTGTAACAAAGTAAAAAAGTATAATCACCGTAATGTGATTACCTAAAATTCATTATGAATTTTGTTCCTAAAAATTTATCAAAACCTAAATCTGATAATAAATTCCAACTCTGCTGAAGTTAAAAAGTGAAATTTTCTTTAATGATGCATAAATATTGGAGAATACATTTTCCATATAAGTAATATTTTCCAGCATACACAATATTGGGAAAAGAGAAGTAAAAAAATCTAGAAAATATATTTTTTACCTTGACATTTAAAATAAAATACCATAATGAGCCATTGATATAAGATCATGAATTAGTTGGTTATGTACCATTATATAAAGATAATGTGACATTATATATTAAGAAATAAAATGATCACATCAATAATAATGGTCAAAGAAATTGCTACAAAGTGATTGTAGATGTGAAAGTTGATATAAATGTCGATAAAGATTAGATCAAGGTTAAGCTCAAAAAGTTTCTTTTTAGAATTTATAATCTCACTTAAAATTGAGAAAATAAATATAGTAATAATCAAGAGATATAATTCAATCATCAAAAAATGAAAGAAAACTATTGTGAGTACAATACAAGGAAGTATAAAACTTATAAAGTGGTCAAGAAGAAGATATATATGAATGCTATAGAAAATTACATAATATTATTGCACATAAATGAAATTTAAAATTTTTAATGTATTACATCACTATAAATCTCACAAGTTAGAAGTATCTGAGAAAGAATGCATGACCCAAATAGTGTATATTGTTGATTCTAAAATGAGATTTAGTATTATCATCTCGAGGGGAAGAGATAAACAATCTCATATTTTATAATAAGTGAAACATCCATGAGATTATGTTTTCATTCGAATTGAGATTGATGAATCTTCGTAAGGTAAATCTACAGAATTTTCATATAGATTATGTTGAGTCAATAAGCAAAAGAAATGCAATATACCTTTAAAATTGAATATATTTCTCAAGATAGTAAACATATTTTAAAAATAACTATACAAATCCTCTTATAGATTATACTACACAAATATTTATGTAATGAAGATAAATATATAATAAATCAGAAGTTTATAAACTATTTGGTATGAACTAGTTAGACAATTTTAGTTTAGTAATGATGCAAAAAAATAGTTAAAGATTTATGTGAATATTGAAGAGCCAGAAGATTCTTAAGAATAATTTGACATGTGTTTCTTGCTCACAAGATAAAATGGTAATACGGTTTTTACCAGTCATAAAGTTATTGGCATGAATAAAATAGATGTTGGTAGACTGATCACCAACTATGCACCCTTATAGTATTGGTGAATTCACGTTTTAACTATTTGAAGATTATTGAATGTTCATTGGAATAAGTGTTGAACATCTTCTCAATCAAACATTTTGCAACTTCATTGATAAATAGTTCCCTTGTTAATTGTTTTTTGGTTAGAAACCAAATAGTTGCCATCTATAGATTTTTGGATGTAAAATATGCATTAGAATAGTTCTACCATAAAGCTCTAAGAGGGGTTCTCAAATCAGGATTGAAATGTATATTGGATATGAATCTCCATTGATACTTAAAAAATCTAGAGCTATCTACAAAGGATATAAGTAACGCTCGGTTTTAAGGTTATTGTTGAATTAGTCTTTCCAACATATGGGAGAGAAAGTAAAAAATTGGAAAAGAAAATAAGTTGAATTGAATTATCATTGATACTCGGGCTAGAGAGAATGTGAAATAAAAGTTTAAAGCATAATTCAATTATATAGATTAGTAAAGTAGTTGTCAAAAACATTTTCTAAACAAAATAAATAGTATCAAGCCACATATACCAGTTTTAAATGATCCAATAAAAAATGATGCCACAGAAGGAGAATATCAAAATGCTATTGATTCTAAGTCACGACTGAAGCGTGGTAGAAATGTTGTTTCAAAAATAAAAATCCTCGTAAATAAAAGAAAAGACATAAATTAATAATGGTCAAGAGAAAATAAATATTTTTACAATCTCCAGAAGAAGTGTTAAACATGACTGAAACAAATTCATGTACCTTACACATGAAGATATCTCAATAATTAAGTCATGTAAAGAATAAAATGGAACCGAGAAGAAAATCAATGTCAATGATATTTGTACATGCAAAGTAATAGTTGATATGATGAATGAGAAAGAAGATCATGAAACAAAGTATAATGAAAAGTGTACACAAAGAAATGATTAGTCCAATCAGAAAGAAGTAATAGAAAAAGATATAAACACTAGTGAAAGAGAGAAGTAGTTGGACTAGTAGTGCATACACTAAAAGATGTAAAACAAGTGAGATATAAATGAATTGTTGCACCAAAGAAAAATCAATATGAGATTGATAGTGAAGAGACATAGACTCATGTGGTATATGCAACTACTTTCAGCTTTTTATCAATGTGGTAAAAAAGGAAGAACTTGAATTATACAATCCACTGTAAAATGATAATCTTTGGAGATAAAATCAATGAAATATTGATGATATTAAAATCATGTTTCTAGGAACTCTAGCTATTCGATTGAATTAAAAAGAATTCATTTCAATATATTAAAAGGCTAATATTTTTGGTCATGAAGTGTCATACGTAAAGTGTAATTTGAAAAAGTTACTAATCTATGCGTAACTGAAAATATGATTTTATATGACAAGAAAAAAAGTCATAATAGTAACTTTTTACTATAAGAGACAATTGTATGTAATGAGATTTGATTTTCAAGTTCAAATAGACCAAGAATTATTGTTTATGTCAAGAGAGAATTATAGACCAGAAGTCTAAAGACTTTAGATATTGTAATAGAAATCAAAAGAGGTTATTATGTTAAGATCAATTTCATAAAGATATATATTTGATCGGAATTGATATCCTGAAGTTATTGTTTACAAGGGAAGAAATGTGATAATTTATGTGGTTGTACTCTTTTTTGTTATCATGGTTTTATCACATTGAGTTTTTCTATGACAAGGTTTTTATGAGGCAAAAAAAACACACACAAATTATATACACCAAAAGAAACATTAAAATTCCAGTTATAAAAGTCTATCACTCTTTTAAAGTTTTTGAGACTAAGAGAATAAAAGAAAATGATGAAATAATAGGAAGATTCATGCACTATAGAAGAATGACGATGTTTGTGTCCTACAAGTTCGTTCAATTGAAAAATTTGACTGATTAATTCACAAAGACGCTATCCACTACTATTTTCAAGAAGCTAATTCATCTTATAGAATTATGATGTTTCAAAGATCTCGACGTACATGAGGGGAACTCACTGTGCGCAACACTTTTTTTCCTTAACTATGATTTTTTTTATTAGGTTTTCCTACTAAGTTTTTAACGATACATTATCTTACGCATATAATGGACATCAAGAAAAAGTTATATGAATATTATGTGATGTCCTTTGTAGAATGTATTAGATTTAGTTGATTTTCAAATCAACTTGTTCCCAAAATTTTACTTGGTTCTCAAGCTATCGTAATCATATATAGAAGATTTATACCTATTGAATAAGCCACACCAATACCTTGTTTTTCTCTTCTTATTTAAAATAATTAGTAGTTAGAAACTCAAAAGATGTATCTCATCATAATATTGATTATTATTTAATCATATATTTAAATTTTAAAAGTAAGTTAAAATTCAACCAATAAAATTGACAACTATGATTATTTTATTTTTTTTTGAAAATTTTCTCTCTCTTCCACTATATATATATATATATTATGTTAAAATATTATGCGAAAAAATGTCCTATATAATATCATTAAATCCAGCAATTGGGTAAACTAAACTTGGGACAAATCTATAGAAATTAATTTATGGAACTTTGAGGAAGCGATTACATACCTGATGACTTGTTTTGTGAAGTGCCCGATTAAAAGCAGGTTGATCATGTGGTTTTCTTTCTTCAGACCAATGTTGAGCTCGAATTTCTTCAACCCATTTCTTCAACAGAAGCTTTGCACCATTAGTACAACGCAAGTAAATCATGCAGCTACATACATTAGTCACTCCCTTTCGATTCAGAGGTGGTAAATCATGGGGGTGATTTAAAGGTTTAATCTGACAGCACCAAAATCAACGAAGAGTAAGGATAAATTAATAAACATTCTAAAATGCGACAATGTGCAGTTACATACCGCAGTCATGTCATCCATGAAGTATACATCGTGGTTTCCGTGTAAATAATTGAACGGATCTTGGAGCCAGACAATATCAACATCATTGTACATAACATTGTAACCTAGGTCCAAAATGTCCAAAAGATGTTGTGGCCTCCGAGATGTAAGGTTGTAGAAACCCTAATCAGATCAAATATAATTGGTTAGAACCTTTTTTTAAAAAATGGTTAGAAAATCAGGTTATTCACATACAAGTTGTTTACGTTGATTATTATAGTGGGCAGAGCCGATCAAGCATGTGCTTATGGCCAATATCTTTAAATATTTTTAGGGACTTATATGAAAAGTTTAGTTGGTTCAGGAGGTCTCAAACTATGTATGCTATTGTTTTCGAGTTCAATCTTATTTTCCTCGCTTACTCATATAGTTCCAAAATAATTATCATATTAGAAAGAAATAGATTAGTAAACAGAAAATAGGTCCAAATTACGGTTTTTAATCAAATATAGTATTTACAACATAAACAGTAATGCTATCAAAAATAATAGTAATAAATAACTACAAAAAGCAAAAAAAAGAGAGAAATATATTATTATGCCTACTCTAATATTGGTAATAATGATTTCTATAGAACTAGAGTTCTGAAAACTGTGCTAACTAAAAGAAATAAAAATTTGATTGATGTAATAGATTTTTGTAGTAAACTGAAATGGTAGTATCCAAATATATGGAATGTATTAAGTATATAGACAACAATACTCGTTTCTATAAAAAAAATACTGGTTATTTTCGATGGCAGCCAATGTGTAAGAAAATCAATAACTAAAATTGAACAAAATTTTATATAGATGATTAGCTCTGTTATAATTACTCTATTTCACCTCTTTGTAAGAAATATACCTACTAGCATAATGATAAATTTAAATAGAACAAATACCCAGTCATAATTACTACAAAATTAATAAGCGGCTATACCTTAAAACAGGGGATACAAAAATCTTTTAATGAAAACAGATAATCTCACATACTTATGATCCGAGTAATCAGTAAAATAACACTAGCTAATAACGAGCATCAAGATCATTATAAGGATCAATCTCATATTATCTCAAAGCTAGAGAAATGCAAAGGATACAAAAAGGTGAAACCTCTCAATGTACCTGGGAACCATAATCGTGTGCGGTTTTAGGATCCAACGCTGGAGGAATGAGAACAGCATGACCAGGCCACTTCTCGTTGACTTTGTAGAGAAGAGCGTAATCTTCAGCGATCACGAGAACTTTTTCATGATGCTTCTGTCTAGAAACGCTAATCAACCAGTTATTGAGAAAAGGCAAGAAAGGATAGCTAACTGTGCAAACGATCACCGTCCCGTTCTTAGCCACAAACTTGGCAGCTTGAGAAAGGGTATAGTCGCGCCAGTCAGAGATCATGAAAGGAGAAGTAGGAGAAGAAGAAGAGGTTCTTTTTGAAAACAGGAACAAGGGCGCTTCAGACAAAGGTAAGTATACACCGAGGAGAACGAAGAGAGCTAGAAAGGGGAGGAGAAGGAGACCATTGTGGTTTAGAAGAGAAATGAGACGCTTTGAGATTAGACGTTGTTGCTGCTGCACCATTGTTGTAGCCAGAGAAAATTTTCGTAAGTTGGGATCGGATTCGAAAATGGGAATATGTGAAAAAACAAGAAAAGTCAGAGATCATGGTTCAGGAATGAGAACGTGTAAAGATACTCCATCTTCATTATTATCATTTTAAATGTGTATACCTCGTTAGGAGATAACGTTCACTATTATATGTGTTCTTTTATATAAACAATATGCATTATTTTATGTATCATGTGCCGTGCATTTATATGGGTAGATAAAACGATACAATAAGGCGAAAATGAGCGGCATTTGCGGAAATGCATCTATTTCGAAGTTCAACAATCCAAGAAATACAATAAAAAAAAAGAAATTACTAAAAATGACTCAAAACTTGATTTTAAATGCAAAAATGTATCACAAATTCGATCAAATGTAAAAAAGTAATCCAAAGGTTATTGAAAATACAACAAACTCTTTATGAGCAAACAAAAAAATTATATTCAATTTTACCATTATAATATTTTCGCGTGATTCTCGCACACTTAACTTTAAAAATAATTTGATTTTTTTATAAAAAAATATTTATATGAGAAAAAATTGAAATTATGTAATTATAAACATTAATAAATGATGGACATTTTAAAATATTTAAATTAAATTATTTTCAACATCGATGAGTGAATGCAGATTGAGTCATGATAGTAGTTTGTTTAGGTTATGGTAAATATTAATTTTTTTAAAAATATATATTTGACCTATATGTGTTTACTTTTGTATATATTAATCACATTATAAGTTGATTTTAGTTAGCTATTTAGTTATATGAAGTTTGTTTTGCTATTTAGTTAGCTATTTGATTATAGGGTTTTGGAAAACTTTCAGAAGACTTCATAATGCACTAGAAGACTTCTGTCATAATGCACTAGAAGATTTTCTATAAGATTTCTCGCTTAAATTAGTAGAATTTAAGTTTGTCGCCTAATACGAAATCTTTCAAAAATCTTTCACAAGTGTTCCAGAAATCTTTTAGAAGTCTTCCAAAAAATTTTCAAAAGTCTTCTAGACACTACAAGAAAAAAGAGATTGTTACGAATTTTTGAGACTAAATTTTTTTGTCACACAGTTGTGACATAATACACACTAATGACTAATTTGTTTATGTAAAAAAAAGAGTAGTTATTTGGTCACAATATTGTGACTGATTTTAAAGTAACCAACTTTTGTCACATTTAGTGACATAAACTTGACCAAAATAAATAAGACAAGAAAATTAACATAATTATGACTATGTTTGTTGTTACCATAGTGATTAATATGTGACTAAATCTTATGTCTCTATCTACGACGATATAGAAATTAAGTATTCGTAATGAATTCATACAATGACAAACGAAAAACCGTAGCTATAATAGCTACAGTTTTACCACATTATCTTAGTAACCATTTGTTTAGCCACGGTATAATCACTGCTTTTTTGGTGTTATATATGAAACCCTAAATCGAATACTTTGAACCTCAAACTGAAACATACATATAAAACATATAAATCTAAACTTTTAAAACTTAAACCCTAAATTTGAAACTTTAACTTCAAAAATATTATTTTTCAAATTTTAACATAAAATCTTAAACTTAAATTTGAAACTCTATATTCAAAGCCTTATACCCTATATCAACACACATTAAATCTCTAAACTTTAATTCTGTAATCATAAAATTTAAGTTATAAACAGTTATACCTTAAATTGTTTAACTTAACAATTATACTTTATTCTTAATAAATATACTCTAAATTTATAACCCAAAGTCAAAACCTAAATCATTATTAACATAACCCTTTATCTTTAGACTTTTAAATTTAAAACTTAAATGAAAAATTAGAAAAACCAAAATATAATCAATAATCTATATATATATATATATTTAAAACATTTACAAATAATTTTAAACTTTAAAAATACAAACAAGCTATAATTTATAAAATAAAATCTTAAAAATTACATTGAAAAAAAAATAAAAACTATAAACCTAGAATGTTGAGTACACGGGAGATTTGTACCAATCTACTATTTTTTTGAACTAAGTCTTTTGGTCTCGCGCAGCTGGGTCTAGGGAAAAGGTCTCACCGCCTCTGCACTCTCTAGATGTTTTATCAGGAACTGCCATTCTAACACGCTTTTTAGCACGATATTTTGTTCTTGGTCTGTGAAGATACGTTGTTAGGTGCTCTCACTTATCAGATTCCTTTGTGGAAGAACTCAACACCAGCACCTGGAGGAACCCCTTACTTGTCTGGAAGTTCAAGAAGGTTGGTGGCTTTGTTAGGACTTAGGTGAGCATTTGACTCCCAAGCACACCCCAGCACAGATAAGCCATACCTCATCAACCAGTTTCGTCGTCTTTGCTTTGACTTCCCTGCCCTTGCTGATAGAGCTGGGCGGGGAGGCGATACTAGTTATCAGGTCAGAGAGAGGCCTCGCCCTCTCTCACTCAACTCACTATCGGTCAACCATCTCTAGATCTCTATCTATCATTCTCGTTGTCTTACTCGTTGAAGAGCTGAGGCGTCATGAGTATTGTAGACTTCTGGAAAACTTTAGAAGACTCCTGAAAAACTTTGGAAGACTTCTAGAATACTTCCTCGAAGACTTTCCGCTTAAATTTTATTAGAATTTAAGTTTCCCACCTAATGCAAAGTTTTCGAGAAGTTTTCCATAAATTTTCCAGAAGTCTTTTAGAAGCCTTCCAAAAGTCTTTTAGAAGTCTTCCGGAAATCTTTTAGAAGTCTTCCGGAAATCTTCTAGAAGTCTTTTGGAAGTCTTCACCAAGTCTCCTAGAATTCTTCTAGAAGTATTCGAGAAGTCTCCCATGAAGATTTTAATGATTATTTTGTAATTCTTTTGTTTATGGTATGTTTAATGATTATTATGTGTACTCTTTTAATTATGAATTATTTTGTAAATTTGAAAAGATGTTAATGAAAAATTAGTAAATATGTTGATGTCTACATTATTATTTTGAAAAGTGCTTGACATTATTGAAACTTCATAACAAAAAACTTTTTAACTATACTACCCAAAACAACATAAAAAACTAGTCAAATTAATTACAAACTAAAAGAAAAGACTTCTCAAGAAAACTTCAAATGCACCAAAGATGAAACAAGACATAAGTCTCACTAGAAAAAGTTAAGTTTCCTCTCTCACTAGAAAAAGTTAAGTCTTCTCTCAGAAGACTTCTGGAGAAGTCTTATCTTAGAAGTCTTCTCGGAAGCGGGAAATTTAAGCGGGAAATGAAAATTTGAGCGAGAAACTTAAATTTTAAGTGAAAATTGCAGTTTTAAATTTCATAAAAATTTATAAGTATATCTTAAGATATAAGAAGACACAGTAAACCACATGACTTGATATTGTTGAAGTTACATGTCACTTTTGAAATTTAGAAAATATGTATTGGAGTTACTTAACAAATTTTACAAAAACGAACGTAGAAGACTTCCCTGTAAGTCTTCTCACGGAAGACTTCCCTGTAAGTCTTCTTAGTTTAGCTATAAACATGAATGTTTGTAACCTCATAATTATCACCAAATGAGTTATGAATTTCACTCAAGAGCCTCAATATTGACTAATACACATGGATTAACAAGAAAAAAAAAACAAAATTCATTTTACGTTTTGAGAAAATTGAAGTTTAATAAAGGTTGACGTAGAAAACTTCTTAGTCTTCTAAGAGAAGACTTCTTAAGAAGTCTTCCGTTTATGTCATTTTTGCAATTACAATTTATGAAGAAAAACTCTTAAGAAGTCTACTCTACAGAAGACATCTTGAGAAGTATTCCTTTGTAAATATTGACTTACTTTTGAATTTAATTTTTTTTCAAAAATATCAGAGAAGACTTCTAGAGAAATCTTCTAAGATAAAAATGTTAGTTTTGCAATTGACCAAAATTTAAAATTTTATAGAAGACTTTTTAGAAGTCTTCCTTGAGAAAACTTCTAGAGAAGTCTTCTTACGTTCACATGAAGTCTTTTCACTGTCGCAAGAAGTCTTCTTGGGTTACTTTTGCAATTGACTATATTTAAATTTTGCCAGAGAAGACTTCTAGGGAACTCTGCTCTCAGAACACCAAAAACCAGGAATAATATTTGAGAAGACTTCATGTAAATAAGAATTTTTTTAGTATTAATTGTCAATTTCAAAAGTAACTCACGCAGACTTCTTGTGACAGTGAGAAGACTTCCTTAAATAGTAATGAAGACTTCCCTAGAAGTCTTCCGAGAGAAGTCTTCTATAAAATGTCAAATATCTGATTAACTTTGGTCAATTGCAAAATTAACTTGTTTATCCGAGAAGACTTCTAGGGAATTCTTCTCGGTTCTCCTTGTTTTTTTTGTTAACAAAAGAAAGGTAGAAGACTTCCCTAGAAGTCTTCTATAAAAAACACAGAAAAAGTCAATTGCAAAACTAACTGATGCATTGACAAGAAGACTTTTCTAGAAAACTAACCTAGAGAAGTCTTCTTCACGAACAAATCTAAAAAAAATCGATTTCATATCTTGAACCCGTGAGATGACTTGTGTAGCTTCTCTAAAATCATAGATCTTTACCAAGAATGCTACCAACTCATTAATAACTAAGAATCATGAGTTTCAATGTCTCTATGACCTTACAAAGTTTGAAATCAATATCTTGAATTTTTTGGATGAATTTTGAGAGAAAATGAAGTGTGAATAACATATGAGAAAGGAAGAGAGAAAAAATCATTTTTTGTGCATTAAGAGTTTATATTGGTTGTTCATGGTGGTTGGTGTATTGATGGTGATGCAGGGACGTCTCTTCTCTTGACGGCAACTTAACGTCCTTCTATTTTGGGTTTTATTTAAAACTCCTTTTCTAATTTTGTTTTGGCTTTTCTTATCTTATAGATAATTACGAACTTAAGATCCTATTCTAAGATGGATTGTGTCTTACGAATAGTTATATAAGCACTTATTTATTGATCCTTTGAGGTCACGTTTTAATATATACAAGAAGCTTTGCTTTCTATACCTTGTTCGATTCGATTTAATTCATCAAACAGGAAGTTGGTCTCAAGAAGCTAACGAAAGTAAATCTTGATCGATCCAAGAATAGGTCTCGAAGAACCCTAAATTCTTAGATCGACCGGTCACCCATTCGTACGCTGCGCCAGGTTGGTATCAGAGCTCTCCTATGCTCCGAAACTTTCTCAACCGCTACGATGGTTCGAAAAACTACTCGTTCTCAGAAACAAGTTGATGAAGATATACCGGCTTCTCAACAATCTATCGACAACCTTCAACGTCAAATTGTTGAACTCACCGCTGCTGTTGCAGCTTTGACAACGCAACACACAAGAACTCCAAAACGCCAACGACGACAAGATCAACTATCCCTCCATGACGACTCAGACAACGAATCAAATCCGTTCGCTCCACTCCGCCAAAACCGCAACCACAACACCAACAGATCCGACTCCGATGACGAATACGAAGATTCGTCGTGGAAATCTAGCTTTAAGCTGGAGATTCCCGTGTTCAATGGATCTATCGTAGCAGAAGAGTTATTAGATTGGTTTGTGACAGTAGAAGAAATTCTAGAATTCAAAGATATCCCACATGATCGATGCGTGCCCTTGATTGCTATTCATTTCAGAGATAGAGCTGCAGCCTGGTGGTCTCAAACAAAAATCACACGAGATCGTCTCGGGAAGACGAATATCATGACATGGGGCAAACTTAAAAAAGAGTTGCAAAAATTTTTTTTGCCATACAACTACGATCAGCTTATGTTCCAGAAGTTCCAGAATTTAAAACAAGGTAATAGATCAGTGGATGAGTATGCTACCGATTTTTTCAAGATGATTAGCCGAGTCGAAACCCGCGATACGGAACAGCACCTTGTGATGAGGTTCATAGGAGGCCTCCGTCAGCAAATTCAGCTTACTTTGAATCTATTTCGTCCCCAGACCATCTTTGAAGCCCATCAACAAGCTTTGACTCTCGAAGCACAAAACCGTAGTGGTTTCACATCGTCGGGTTCCAGCCGGCAAACCCGCATTCCACCTCCTACACTAACAGCGACTACTACTGACAATACAACGAATAAGCCAGATACTGCTATCATTCCTCAAGATCAACGCCAAACACGATCGGGAGGTTTGCGTTGTTTCTCTTGCGGAGAGCTTGGACATCGACAGTCAGCTTGTCCGTCACGTAATCGACGGGGATTGCTTCTTGACTCATCAGGACGTGATGTCGAAGTTGTTTATGATGAAATCCCTGAAGAGTCTACAGAAGAATTGGAAGCAGATGAAGGATCTTTGTTAATGGTTCGTCGTCTGTGTCTCACACCAAAGGTCTCAGAGGAATTTCCACAACGTAAATATTTCTTGTCCTCTCGTTGTACGATAAATGGGAAAGTCTGCACATTCATCATAGATTCCGGCAGTAGCGAGAATGTCATCGCCGAATCTGCAGTCCCAAAACTTGATTTGGTCATTAAAACACACCCGACTCCTTATAAATTAGGCTGGTTACATCAAGGGAACGAGCTTATTGTCACTCGACGCACTCTGGTCCAGTTGTCAGTTGGAGGAGCTTACAAGGACCAAGTCTACTGCAATCTTGTTCCTATGGACGCTTGCCATATCTTACTCGGCAGACCTTGGGAATTTGATCGAAGGGTTACACATGATGGATATCTTAATACTTATACGTTTCGGTTCAATGATCGTACGTTCACACTCAAGCCAATGGTACCTGCAAGTCTCGACAACCCTCCCACATCAACACATTCTCCCGTTCTTCTTCTCAAACACTCAGCCCTTAAATCAGCCTTGCGCACGACCAGTCATATTGTGTTACCCCTCGCCATTCCCACCTCGACGTTCGGTAATCATATTTTACCAGACATTTATAAACCATTGCTAACAGAATTTTCAGACGTGTTTCCAGATGATCTCCCGTCTCAACTGCCGCCTCTCCGCGACATACAACATCGGATTGATTTCCTGCCAGATGCCTCACTTCCAAATCGTTTGCATTACAGAATGAGTCCAGCGGAACACGAGGAATTGCGTCGTCAGGTTGAAGAACTAGTGGCAAAAGGGTTCTTACGCGAAAGTCTTAGTCCATGCGCCGTTCCTGCTCTATTAATTCCAAAAAAAGATGGTTCGTGGCGCATGTGTGTTGACAGCCGTGCTATTAATAAATTCACGGTTCGATATCGCTTTCCTATTCCTCGCCTGGATGACTTATTGGATCAGATTGGCACCGCTTCACTATTTTCGAAACTAGATCTCAAGAGTGGTTATCATCAAATCCGCATCCAACCAGGAGACGAGTGGAAAACAGCTTTTAAAACAAGGGAAGGTCTTTTTGAATGGCTTGTCATGCCCTTTGGGTTGTCCAACGCTCCAAGTACCTTCATGCGTGTCATGAATCAAGCATTGCGACCTTTTATCCGGAAATTCGTAGTCGTCTATTTTGACGACATAGTTATTTTCAGCAAGTCTGTAAACGACCATTTAGAGCACCTGCGTGATGTCCTCACCGTTCTGCGCCGCGACCAATTCTACGCGACATTAGAGAAATGTGAGTTTGGATCACAGCAGATACACTTTTTGGGTTATATTGTTTCATCTGAAGGTCTCGCAGTGGATCCATCAAAGGTGTCGGCCATTCAAACTTGGCCTGAACCTACTACGATTTCGGAAACAAGGAGTTTTCATGGTCTCGCTTCGTTTTACCGTCACTTCGTACCACAATTCAGTAGTTTAATGGCACCTATTACGGATTGTATCCGCACAACTTCATTTTCATGGACACCAGCGGCCTCAGCTGCCTTCGCCGTCATTAAAGACAAATTGAGTTCAGCGCCCATATTGGCTTTGCCAGATTTCAATTCTGTCTTTGAGCTCCATTCCGATGCTTCTAAAACAGGTATTGGAGCAGTCTTAAGTCAACACTCACGCCCTATTGCCTTCTTTAATGAAAAGTTAGCTGGTGCCCGCTCAAGATACATTACCTATGACATTGAATTCTACGCGGTAGTGCAGGCAATTAAACACTGGCGACATTATCTATTTCATAAAGAGTTTATCCTTTACACGGATCATGATGCTTTGAAGCATTTACACAGCCAAACTAAAGTATCGTCACGCCATGCATCCTGGATTGCGTACCTTCAGCAATTTACCTTCGTCATCAAACACACTGCAGGAACTTCTAGTAGGGTTGCGGACGCTCTTAGCAGATGACAGCTCTTACTTTCGGTTTTACATACTGCAGTTACGGGCTTTGCGTCCTTATTAGAACAATATGAGGATGACCCCTTCTTTGGCCGGGTTCTGCAGGAAGTTCAGTCAGGATTCTCGCTGGATTATACTTTGCAAGAGGGTTATCTTTTTCGAGGTGATCGACTTTGCATTCCGGAGGGAAATTTGCGTCTCCAGCTCATCACCGAACTGCACAATGAAGGCCACATAGGTCGTGATCGTACGATTCATCTTGTGGCTTCGTCATATTACTGGCCATCATTGCGTAAGGATGTTTCCCGCTTCGTTTAGCGTTGTGTCATCTGTCAAAAGTCCAAAGGTACTGCCTAGAATGCTGGTCTATATTTGCCGTTACCTATCCCGACGCAACCTTGGACTGACATAAGCATGGACTTCGTCCTCGGGCTTCCTCGTACTCAGCGCGGGTATGATTCTATATTTGTGGTTGTCGATCGTTTCTCGAAGATGGTACATTTTATACCGTGCAAAAAGACTACAGATGCGGTTCAAGTGGCGATCTTGTTCTTTAGGGAGATATATCGTTTGCATGGTTTGCTTTCTTCTATAGTCTCTGATCGTGATTCACGTTTTCTGAGCCATTTTTGGCGATCTTTGTGGAAAATGCTTGACACTAGCCTGGATATGAGTTCGGCTTATCACCCTCAAACGGATGGCCAAACAGAAGTTGCAAATCGTTCCTTAGGAAATCTTTTGCGTTGCTTAGTTGGCGATGCTATCAAGACGTGGGATCAACGACTTCCACAGGCCGAATTTGCCCATAATCACGCCATTAACCGTAGCACGTGTTTTAGTCCTTTTCAAGTAAACTACGGCCTCATTCCTCGTGCACCAACTGACTTGTCCTTACTACCTGATCGGACACGTTTACATGGTGACGCTTCTACATTTGTCGAAGCCCTTGCCACTGTGCATGCTCAGACTGCGGCAAACCTTTCCGAGTCCACTTCCCGTTATAAGAAAGCTGCTGACAGCCATCGTCGGCGTCTTGTTTTTAATCCAGGTGATCAAGTTTGGGCTGTGTTAACCCGTGACAGGATGCCTGCACACCTATACAATAAGCTTCGCGCAAAAAAGATTGGTCTATTGAAGATTCTTGAGCGTATTAATGATCATGCTTATCGGGTGGAGTTACCTGCTGATATCAATACAGCGGATGTGTTCAACGTTAAGTACTTATCGCCATTTCTTCCACCGGATACCGGCTGCGATTCGGGGTCGAATCCTCCCAACCCCGGGGGACCTGATGCAGGGACGTCTCTTATCTTGACGGCAACTTAACGTCCTTCTATTTTGCGTTTTATTTAAAACTCCTTTTCTAATTTTGTTTTGGCTTTTCTTACCTTATAGATAATTATGAACTTAAGATCTTATTCTAAGATGGATTGTGTCTTACGAATAGTTATATAAGAACTTGTTTATTGATCCTTGGAGGTCACGTTTTATTATATACAAGAAGCTTTGCTTTCTATACCTTGTTCGATTCGATTTAATTCATCAAACAGGAAGTTGGTCTCAAGAAGCTAACAAAAGTAACTCTTGATCGATCCAAGAATAGGTCTCGAAGAACCCTAAATTCTTAGATCGACCGTTCACCCATTCGTACGCTGCGCCAGATGGCAATGGCAATATTGTAAATACTTGATGAAGAGGAGGATGATTGAGTAAAACACTCATTTAAAAAACAGTAATGGTATTTTTGTGAATAACTCGAACATCTAGGGTGAATAAGGCAAATGAAAGTTCCAAAAATGATGGGTTAGTTTTGCATTTGACTTCAAATTATGAGCCACTTTTGCAAAACACCGAAAAAAATCCAAAAATAAGTACATTAACCACAACCGTGTGTTCCAATGGTTTGCATAAAATAGACGATGACTGTTGGATTGCCTCTCCAATGTCCATTGAATATAAAGACTCGCTTGAGCCGTTCCAGAAGCTCATCTGAGAGGTCGTCATTCGGCTCAGCCACTCGGCTCCAACGCCAACTGCTCTGCTCAGGAGTTCGGATCAACAACTCGGCCCACTAAGCTCGACCAAAGAAGAAAACGATTTGGTTTTCTTCAAGGTATTAGTATTAGTTTATGGTTGGTTTGCACCCATGATTAGTTAGCATTCCAAATCGGGTTGGTTAACCGGTAGATATAGATTAAATTCCATAAATGAACATATGCAATTTTTCATTGAAAGTATGTGTCTCTTCATTGAACCTATGTGTCTCTTCTAGGTGAATATATGTGGCTCTTCACAATGTATCCGTTGGTTGTCTATGAATAGAATACATTGTAGAGAGAAGATAACAATCCAAATAATAAGAAAAATAAATCTAGAGAGAAAGAGTAATACATTTTAGAGAGAGAAAACTTCAAGGAATCAACTAGAAGGGCACTTGAACCGTGACAAGTTGTTGATTTCATCCCTGACTCTTGCCCGATTATATCAAGTAGTGTTCATCGTCTAACTGGGCTAAGGTATGTTTTCAATTCAACACACGCATTAGAATATCTAACATTGGTATCAAAGCATTTCGATTCGGTTTTGGCATACTAACATTTTTAGTAATCCAGGATGAAAAGTAATATGGGCTACTTGAGTTTATTCATGATGAATTAATAAAAATAGTTAATGCTTAAAATAATTAAAAATGGTGAATCCATGAAGACATAATCAAATCAATTCATATTTTACATATGTGTTCATCATAATGTCATGAATTCTTCTGTAAATTATTGCATTTAGAATCAGAATATATTGCATGAATTTAGAGAAATAGTTAGTAAACCGGATATATTGTTTTACTCATATATCTCTAAGTATAGATCGAAATTGCACGATTTTATATTAGTGCGTAGCTATTGAAAGTATCTTTCTATTGATATATTATGCATAAAATATCATCGCATATTATGAAAGATATACGGGTCTAAAGTTTTGGCCGTGTTGAAGAACAAAAAAAATAATATGAAGAAGATGAACAGTAATGTGACACGTGTCGCGTTCGAATTTGTCACAAAATTGTATTTCTGTTTTAGTCCATGCGTAGCTGTTGAAATGATCTTTCATTTGATATATTGTACACATAATTTGGACAGATATTTAGAGAGATATTAATAAAGTAAGTTTTATTCATATAATAAGTTATATACGGCTAAATTATGAAAATAAATAAATTAGATTAGTTTTGTTAAGTTGATGAAGAATATATATTTTTTATTGATCAAAAATGTGATGTGATAAATTAAATTAGTTAAGTATTAATTTAATTAAGTGATCTTTGTAAATAAATATGTTTTAGTTGTAAATAAACATGTTTTATTTGTTAATTCATGTTAGTCTGATACATTGATCTAGTGGAGTTATATTGTGTTTAGAACTTAATATAGTGGGAGTTCTATTTTGTTTAAAACTTAAATTTTTTGCATGAAATAAATTAATTTATAGTAATAAGATTTTAATATGGGTGATGATTGGGAACATAGTGAACTCTCGATCTTGTATTTAAATCAAATTACTTTGATTTAACTTATGTTCATTGCAAGATTAATTATCTGATTAAATTATGCAAATAAATTAATGTCTCTAAGATGTTCCAGCAAGTATGTCGTCAGCTTGTAAGAACATCATTTCTGAGCTCAACTGAGGAGAGAAATTGGATGGTGATAATTACAATATTTAGTATCGAAAAATCCAGTATGTCCTCGAAGAGCAGGAGAGAGACTCTTTTCCATCTCATGGAAGAGCCTGCGTAGCGTACTACAATTCATCATGAGCGAGATAAAGAGGCATACAATGCTTAGAAAAGAAAGAATAGCATAGCTCGCATTACTATTTTAAGTTGTATGAATGATGATCTCATGTGTGAGTTTGAAGAGTATGAAACTGCAAAAGGCATGTGGGAAGCCTTGAAAGAGAAGTTTGGTGCCACATCGGGAACTTAACTTAGGAGACTTAATCAAAAGTTTAATGATTATAAGAAACGCCTAAATCATTTGATTAGGCAACATCTTAGAGTCATGTCAAACATGATTAGGGAGATCAAAAATGTTGGCCATATCATATCTAATGAACAGAAAATCCAAGCAGTTCTCCGCTCGTTACCTGAAAGTTGGGACCATATGAAGGTTCAGATGACACACAATGTCAATGTTAAAACATTTGAATATATATCACGTCATCTTAATTTAGAGGATGAGCGCCTAGAGGATGACAAACCTTTTAATGAGTCCAACTTTACAAAATCAAATTGGGATTTGAAACACAAAAGAGGTAACAAGGGATTCAAGGCTCCAAATCAAGCTGATCCTAAGAGGCAAAAGAAGTTTGCTAAACGTGGAAAGCGTGGAGGCAAAAATGATAAGACCAATATTAAATGCTACAACTGTATCTCATTGGGTCACTTTGCTCGTGAATACACTAAGGAAAAGAAGGTTATATCCTTAAACTCCACTTGTAAATATGCTTATGTTTCTAGTTGTGCAATGCTTACAAGATCTCATCCTTTGTGGATTGTAGACTCAGGAGAAACAGACCATGTAGCTAGAATTTGAGAAGGATTTCTGGAGTACCGACGAATACCTAAAGATACAAGATGGTTATATGTGAAAAAAATTCCAAGGTTGCGGTATTGGGTATCGACACTTGCCAACTACATATGCGTGGTGGGAAAACTCTCATATTACATGATGTCTTATATGCTCTTGAAATCCACCAGGACTTGATCTCTGTTTTAGCTTTACATAAGTTAGGATTTAGTTTAAACTTTCATGATATGTGTTTATACATTTCTCCAGAGTCTATGTTTTTTTTTTGTTTTGGTTATACATATAATGGTTTCATTGTACTTGATTGTACTACAAATATTAATAATAATAATGATCATTGTTTTTCATATGTTACAACCTCTAGTAATAATGAAATAAATGTGTGGCATTCAAGACTTGGTCACATTGGTGTTGATAGAATGAATAGATTAGCTCGAGAAGGTCTTCTTGAAACACTCACCCGAGTTAATCTTGACACATGTGAACCATGTTTAGCTGGAAAAGCAATAAGGAAGCCATTTGGGAAAGACTCTAGACATAATCATCCATTGCAATTAATTCATTCAGACATTTGTGGTCCGATGAATGTGAGGGCGAGGCATGGGGCCTCATATTTCGTCACATTATAGATGATTTCACTCGATTTGGACATGTGTACCTAATTTCTAATAAGTTGGAAGCATTAGAGTGCTTTCGACGATATAACACATTGGTCGAAAATCAGTTGGAAAGGACGATTAAGTGTTAGAGAACTGATCGAGGAGAGAAATATCTATCTGGACAGTTTAAGAAACTATGTGATGAAAAGGGTATTGACAGACAATTGATTACCCCATATAAACCACAACAAAATGGTGTAGCGTACTCTTCTTGAAATGGTTAGGTCAATGATGGCGCAAGAAAATCTTCAAGTTTCATATTGAGGGGATGCACTATTAACTGCTGCATATATACTTAACTGTGTTCCCTTTAAATTTGTTACTTCCACTCCGTATGAATTATGGACAGGTGGAAAGCCTGATTTAATGCATTTGAAACCTTGGGGGTCGGCAATATTTGTTCGTGATACTTCACTTCCTCATGAAAAATTAGGTCCTAGAAGAAAGAAGTGTATCTTTATTAGGTACTCTGAGCATTCTAAAAGTTAATGGCTCATTGGTGAACAATCAGATGGAAGTGTAACAGAAATCAAATCACGAGATGTGACATTTTTGGAAAGTGATTTTCCTATAAGACGAGAGGTTGAAAGAGAGTCCCATCTTGAAGAGATGGTTTACCCAACTAACGTCTTTTCCTCTAACCAATCTGTGAAAGTTAGTGAAAGTTCTCGTGTAGTGAGAGAGAAACATTGGTTAGTAATTCTTTAAGAGAAAAATTACAAGAGTCTGAAATGCGTAGAAGTGACCGTGGAAGAATTCCTCGACGTTGATTTGAGATTGAAGGGGAAGCTTTCATGGTTGCCTTGCATGATGAGTTAGAGCCTAGATCAGTTCAATAGGCTCTCTCTTTCCCTAACTCAGCTGAATGGAATGGTGCAATCAAAGAAGAACTAGAATCTATGAAGGTAAATCAAGTGTGGGACTTGGTTGAACTTCCGCCAGAACGTCGAGCAATTGGAAACAAATGGATTTTCAAGATTAAATGAAAGGTGGATGAATCCATAGATAGGTATAAGGCTCGCTTGATAGCAAAAGCTTATACTCAACAGAGGGTATAGACTATGAGGAAATGTTTTCACCAGTAGTGAGATTTGCCTCAATTCGCCTTACTCTAGCCATAGCTTCCGGATTAGATTTAGAATTACATCAAATGGACGTTAAGACTGTGTTTCTTAATGGAGAACTAGAAGAAGAAGTTTACATGGAACAACCTGTTGGCTTTGTGAAAAAAGGTCAGGAGCGTAAAATTTGCAAGCTCAAATGTTCCATATATGGTTTAAAACAATCTTCTAGACAGTGGTACCTTTGTTTTCATCGTGCTATAACATCTTATGAAATTACGATGATTAGTGAAGATCACTATGTGTATGTCAAGAGAACTGGACAATCTTTTTGTAATTCTCTATATGTCAACGACATCCTGTTGGTTGTAAATGACATAGAGTTTCTTATAATCGTTAAGCAATGGTTATCATCTCATTTTGAGATGAAGGATATGGGAGAAGCGAACTATGTCCTTGGTGTTAAAATTTATCAAGATCGATCAATAAAATTATTAGCTCTGTCAAAGAAGTCATACATTTGTATAATCCTTGAAAGTTTTAAGGTGCTTAATAGTAATCTAATAGAAAATCCAATCGCAAAAAGTGAAGGCCTAAGCCTAAATATGTGCCCTCAGACCCAGTGATGAGAAAAATGAGATGGAAGGAGTCCCATACTCTAGTGCTATAGGCAACTTGATGTATGCTATGATGTTCACTCGACCGAATATTTGTTATGTGGTTGGCTTGGGAAGTCGTTACCAGTCAAATTATGGAAGGAAACACTGGATGCAGTGAAAACGATTCTCAGATACTTAAAAGGAACAATGGACTATTCCTTGTGTTATCAAGTAAGTGATTTACACTGGACGGGATATACAGATGCTGACTAGGATGGCGATCTGGATGAGCCTAGATCAACTTCAGGATATGCTTTCTTGTTGAGTAAAGGAGCCATTACTTGGTGTAGCAAAAAGCAATCTTGCAAAGCTTTTTCAACGATGGAAGCGGAGTTCATTGCATGTCAACATCATTGCAAGAGGCTGTATGGCTGAGAAGATTCTTACAAAGTTTACAAGTCACTACGGAGGCTTCGTGTCTTGTGACTATCCGTTGTGATAGTCACGCTTGTATTGCTTATATGAAGGATCCAAAGTATCATAGAAGGACAAAGCACATTGAAATTAAACATAATTTGTGAGAGACATTGTGGCAAAGACAGAAGTGGTTCTTAAGTACATATCTACGCATAGAATGGTAGCTGATATGTTTACTAAGCTCATTCCTAAAGATATTTTTTCTTGCTCATGTTTGAGCTTTAGGTTTGCGTAGAATTTAGTGGATGTACTAGTAGATATTTGTCATGTGACATTGTATTTTTGAATCTGACGTTTTTAATATAAAGTTTTTTCTAAAATAATTATATACAATGGTCCACACTTGATTTGCATGCTTACACATAAAAGTAAAAGGTGTCACCAAGTAGGAGATTGGTTCACTCACATGAACAATCGCCTCAGATTTTTAAGTGAAATGCTGAGATGAGACTCAATTAGTTGGACACGCTAGTGGGAGTGATATTGTCTATTTATTATCAGTTTTAGACCAGGTTCTAGGCTATATTTAGGGTATGTTACATATTTTTAGACTACGTTTTGGAGTATTTACATGTCTAGGTACTCATTGGAAGAAATTGGAGCTTTTGGGCTATTTTGGAGCACTTAGGATGCTCAGCCAGAAACTCAGAGTCGGATCCTGTTATTTAAGAAGGATCGATCGACGTCACACATTGTGTGTCAATCGACGGTCAAGTCAGCCAAGAGATTTATGAAGACCTCAGAAATTACAAGTTTTACCCAGAAGTCTAATCATTTGTAAGACAAGTCCCTGACAGAAATATAGGCTATTTATTAGGGTTTTCTATCTTAGATTAGAGAACCACCAGAGATTTAGTTCTGAAAGGTGAAACATCTTGCTACATCTATTGGAGAGAGAGATCTGAACCTTATTAAGAAGAAGATCTTAAACTCCTTATCTCTTTACTCAGTTTATCTAATGCAATTTATTTAGACTTTAATCATGTTCTTCATTGTTATGTCTGAGTAGTTCATTGTTAAATTTAGGGTTCTTTAATGGTAGTAATGTCTTGTTGATTTTACAGAACTTTTAGGGTAATCTTCTTGGTTCTTTTTTTAAGTTGTTCTTAATGCTAAGTTGAATTTGATCACCTCAATCTTAGAAGTTAGAGTTCCATAGCGTAAGCGAGAGCTTGGTTATGACCCTGAACCTATCTTAAACAATCTAAATAACTAGTAACAAACGAGAGTTGAATTAGAAGTTTAGAGAACCTATCAAACCGAGAAACCAATACCATTTAGAAAGAGCATCGATCGATACCACCATATGGACATTGATACTCAACCGAGATGTGCGAGAGTGATCTCCTAAACCCTGAGGTTTGAGTTTGAGAACGGTACTTAATTAAAACCCTAGCAATCTCTAATTCTGCATTGCAAAATCTTACCTGAAAGTTCACCCTAAGTCTTCATTCTTAACCTTCACAAACCAAATCAATTTTGAATCACTTTTTTGCTATTATTATTACTTTTTAGCTTAAATTCGACAGAAATAAATCTATCGTCCTAAGAAAAGGGAATTTGTCAATTTTTCGGGGAGGAGAAGGGTTTTTTGTTGTGATTACACCAAGTGCAGGTGCAATCCTAGAGTCTCTGTGGATTTGATCCCTAAATACTACACTGAACCTCTTACTTGAGAGAGTAAAAGTGGGAATATGGTTAATTTGAGAGTGATATAAAACCCCACATCAAATTTGGCACCATTGTCTGGGACTCTTTCTTATTGCCATTAGATTTCATTTTAGAATATTGTCTAGATTTTTACTTTATTGTTTGCTACATTATTCTTTCCCTTGACCTTTGACAGAGGTACTTAAGGGGTGAGAATATGGATTTGGGACAACAAGAATCGATTGATGGAGGGAATCCGGAAGCGATTGACGCGAGTCCACTACTGTCGGGCAACACCCTTCCACTGCCATCGATCGATACCGATCACCCGGAAGCAGGTAAGTACGCCTTTACTGATTCTGACAATAAGAATATAGTCTTGATAGAACTAATAAACAATGAAAGCAATAAAGCAAGCTAACTTATTGAATATCAGGGGGCTGTAATCCCTAATCAAATCACTAAATCTCCTAAGAATAAATTTAAGCATCAATTGCCAATTCTCTATTACCTAAACCCTAGCAGAACCTATTCCAATAAGTCTGCAATTTGTTTATCAGAAAACCATACAAGAAGCTCTGAACTTGATATAGACTTCCTAATTATGGAGATGCTAGAAGACATGGAGAACAGCGATTTCAATCGGTGCAAACTTTTTCCTTTCCCCTTGGAGGCGACGAACATGAGGTGGCTGAACCAGCTACCACCAGGATCCCTGACTTGTTGGTAAGATATTAGAAGCGCCATCATCAATCACTTCTTTAATGAGGAGAGATACTGGGGAGCGAAAAGAGAGATATCCACTTTCGTTCAAGGTAGCCGCGAATCTTTTATAAACGCATGGGCGAGATTCAAGGACTACCAACTTTTGTGCCCTCACCATGGATTCTCAGAACCCCAACTTGTCAACTCTTTCTATAGAGGACTAAACCTAGATTACCAAACAATCCTAGATACAGCAAGCGAGGGGAACTTTGGTGCCCCTAGCCCCGCAAGTACTAAATATCTGATGGAAAACATAGCCTTAGGTAGAACTTTGAAAGGAGAGACACCGAAAAAGAGGAGCCCTCAATCCGAGTTAGAAAGACTCTGGCATCCGTTGCGGCCCTTCTGGACGATGCTATTTTTCCTGACCTGGAAGAGCGAGTTGAGTTCTCTGAAGTAATAAGTCTCGATAATCAACGATTTAGGGAAAGCACTGATGATTTCATAAACAACTACGATACCACTGTGGACAGACACGAAAGAAGTTCAAAGTCAAAGATGATTCAAGTTTTCACAGGAAATCGTTGGATAGTCGCTGACCTCAACGAGAAGTTAGATCGGATATACTCGGAGATGACGGAAAATTTGAATCTCTAAGCGAACACATTAAGAGGATCGACTGGCGAGTAATGCTATGTCCATCAGGAGAGAGGACGGATTTCTACCTGGTAGGACGGACACTAATCCTAGAAGCTACTGCAATGTCGTATCTCTGCAAAGTGGTAGACAACTAACCCCTTGCGTTAAAGAAAGCATCACTATCGATGAATTCACGAAAATCGCGAAAGATGAAAAAGAAAAATCTTGCCCCGTCTCTAAGGAGCAATTCCCTGAGATTACCCCCAAATCAGAGGAGTTAAACAAGACTGACGATCTTGAGGAATATTTTGATAATCAAAGAGAACAGATCACGGAGGTAGGAGTCATCGATTGCGTCTCTTCACCGAGTATCGAACAACACTCCGACCCCGTAATCGATCGACGCGCTTGAGCGATAATCGAGCGACGCTCCGACCCCGTAACCGATCGACGCGCTGGAGCGAGAATCGAGTGACACTCCGACCCCATAATCAATCAATGCGCTGGAGAAAGAATCAAGCGACACTCCGATCCAGAACCAACAGAACCGGTTAGAACAAGGGTCTACCAAGCAAAAAGCCCCTTTCCTCCAAAAACGCTAAGCAGAAAAAGAAGCACCTGGATAAAGAAATATGCAAGAAAGCGTTTGACAAATTAAGCATTGAGATGCCGCTCAGCGAGGCCATTCACATCTCGTCTGCTATCAAGCAGTACGTAAACGATGCGGCATCGCAAGGATTCCATGAATCAGAGAATTGCGTGATGATGGTATCCAAAGAAGTGAGAAAATTATTCAAGGAAAAACTCTAGTTAAAACTCCCAGATCCCTGTAGTTTTGTTCTGGACTGCACTATTAGCGAGAGAGATTCCAAAGATCTCTCTGCTATTTAGGTTCTAGTGTAAACTTGATGCCTGACTCAGTTGCAGTCACCCTCGGGTTACAGTTTCAATCTACCAGGGTCACTCTTGTCTTAGCTGATAGACCCACTGGGTTTCCGGAATGCGTGCTCGAGGACGTACCCATACGCATTCATGACCACGATATACCCGCAGATTTCATAGTGTTGAAATATGAACAAGAACCTAGAAATCCGATTATTTTAGGAAGACCTTTCCTGGCCACTACCGGAGCGATCATTGATATCAGAGGAGGGCGTATATGCCTCAACATCAGAAATATAACGATGGTATTCGACATGGAACAAATAATAAAGCAACATTTGATTGACGGTCAAACCTACCATATCGATTATCTCTCCGACCTCGCAGAGGAGTCATTCATGGTCACGTGCTCAAACGATCCTCTTGAGAGAGCAATTACTATCCTGAAGGACACATCCTTGGGTTCAACGACCGAAATGAAGAGTATACAAGGTTGATGGACGCCACAGAGGAAGTCTTCAATGTCGATATTGAGGAACTCGATCTATCCACTCCCGTCGATCGACATTCTGATACAACCGTCGATCGACATTCTGATACAACCGTCGATCGACATCATACCTTAACCGACGACTGGAGCAAAGCGAAAGCACCTAAAATTGAGCTTAAACCACTTCTCGCTGGTCTTAAGTATGCTTTATGTTACCAAAACTCATATCCTGTCATCATAAATGCAAACTTGAGTAGTGGAGAGCAGGCATTGTTGCTGAACAAATTGCAGAAACACTGCAAAGCTCTCGAATATTCGTTAGATGACATTCCAGGAATCTCTCCCGATTTATGCATGCATAGAATTCAACTTGATGATTAATCCAAATCATCCATCGAGCATCAGAGAAGATTATATCCCAACCTGAAGGAAATCGTGAAAAAGGCAATCATGAAACTTCCAGAAGTAGGCGTTATCTACCCTATGGGTTAGTCCGGTTCATGTTGTTCCAAAGAAAGGCGGAATTACACTGGTAAAGAATGACAAATATGAATTGATCCCTATGAGAGCTGTCACCGGACACAGGATGTGCATCGATTACAGGAAATTGAATGCTGCCACTCGAAAAGATCATTTCCCTTTACCCTTTATCGATCAGATGTTAGAAAGACTCGCAAGCCAAGAATACTATTGTTTTCTCGACGGGTATTCAGGATTTTTCCAAATTCCCATACATTCGGATGATAAAGAAAAGACCACCTTCACTTGTCCCGATGGAACGTTTGCATATCGCAGGATGCCTTTCGGCCTCTGTAACGCCCATGCGACTTTCGAGAGATGCATGATGTCAATAATCACCGATATGATTGAGGATTTCATGGAGGTTTTCATGGACGATTTCTTAGTGTACAGTCCAAATTTCAAAGCATGTCTCGATAACCTGTGCAAGGTGCTAGCTAGATGCGAAGAGAAAAATCTGGTTTTAAAATGGGAAAATGCCACTTTATGGTCAACAGCGGAATTGTCCTAGGACACAAGTCCTCAGCGGCCGGAATTGAGGTGGACAAGGCAAAGATTGAAGTAATGATTGGATTGCCTCCACCCTCTAATTTCAAAGATGTTAGAAGCTTTCTAGGACACGCTGGTTTCTATAGGAGATTAATAAAAAATTAGCAAAATTGCTCGGCCCCTCACTACACTCATATGCAAAATTTGATTTCACACTTGAATGTCTCGAGGCCTTTATGGAAATCAAATCCGCACTCGTATCTGCCCCTATTTTTCAAGCACCAGACTGAGATCTACCATTCGAAATTATGTGCGACGAGAGCGATTTCTCTGTAGGCGCAGTACTTGGGCAAAAGAATGACAAAAAACTGCATGCAATATACTACGCCAAGAGAACTCTTGACGATGCGCAACACAATTATGCGACAACAAATTATGTATCAATGTCATGGATCTGATTATGCCGGACATTTCGCCAGTTTCAAGACGGTGTCCAAAATTCTACAAGCAGGATTTTTGTAGCCAGCTATGTTTCGAGATGCTCAAACATACGTTGCGAAATGCGACCCTTACCAAAGAAGAGGAAATAACAGCAAGAGAAACGAAATGGAACAAAATTTCATACTCGAAGTTGAAGTGTTCAATTGCTGGGGCATCGATTTTATGGGCCCTTTCCCTTCTTCGCACGGAAATAAATCCAAATGGGTGGAAGCAATAGCAATTCCGAAAATGACGCTTTCGTAGTCGTTAAACTCTTTAAGAGCATCATCTTTCCTAGATTTGGAGTCCCTCGTATTGTCATAAGCGACGGAGGTACTCACTTTATAAACAAAGTGTTTAAAACCCTACTCAAGAAACATGGATTTCAGCATCGAGTATCCACTCCCTATCATCCCCAGACCAGCGGGCAAGGTGAAGTTTCTAACCGTCAAATCAAAGAAATTCTAGAAAAGACGGATCAACCCGAAAGGACTGGTTTCTAAAATTGGACGATGCGCTTTGGGCATATCGAACAACATTTAAAAAACCATTAAGGACAACCCCATTTCACTTACTCTATGGAAAAGCATGTCATCTCGCAGTAGAATTGCCACATAAAGCAGAATGGACCATCAAAAGGATAAATTTCGATGCTAAGTCCGCTGCAGAAAAGAGATTGATCTAGCTAAATCAGATTGACGAAATTAGGCATCACGCCTATGGGAACTCAAATTATACAAAGAAAGGACAAAAGCCTATCACGACAAGAAAATAATTTCCAGACATTTCGAACTGAACGATCAAGTATTCTTGTATAACTCGCGTTTAACTCTTTTCCCAGAAAACTTCGTTCTCGTTGGTCCAGACCCTTCACCATTAAAGAATTTATACCTAGTGGGGCAGTCGTCATATTTAATCCTAAAGGAGAGGATTTCATGGTGAAAGGGCAGAGAGTGAAACATTACTGGGCTGGAGCCGAAATTTTGCACACTTAGACCATACGTCTAGAGGTGCCTGACCCCAAATACTAAGCCCAGTCATGTCCCCGATCCTAGCCAGGATCGTTGGGACGGACCATGGTACAGGAAAATGTACCAGCAAGGCCTTAGGGTCTAACCATGAGGTATCATGGTCCGGGAAGCAGGTTAAGTGCATCAGGAAGCTGAGACTTAACCAGGAAAGATAGGAATGATCTTAATACAGCTGGAAAGAGTAAGGAAGAAGCTCAAAACAGCTCAGGACAGCTTGAGGCAGCTCAACCAAGTTCAGGGTAAGCTTTGGGTAGCTCCGGGAAGCTTAAGGTAGCTGGACAAGAGTTTAGGCAGCTGGACGATGCGCGGATGAAGCTCGGACCAGATGGAAGGAGCTCAATCAGCTAGGAGTAGATCAGTGGTAGCTCACTCCAGGAAGGTCAGCTAGCTGGAGCTGATGGACTAGCTCACTCAGCTGGAGCAGCTAGTGGTCAGCTCATCTCAGCTCGGTGAAGTGTTATGGTCCGGGCCGGTATGGACGGGTCATGGGTGGTCATGGGTCTTGCCTGACCCAGCAAGGGCCCGTGGGTCTTGGCAAGTGAACCAGGGCTTCAGGAGGACGAATGGGCCTTGTACCAGGAAGCCCACACGCACAAAAAGAGCAGTTGGGCGGTTTTGGGCAGAAAGGGTGGGAATGGGCAGTTTGGCGGTTTTGGGCAGTTTTGTGCCCCAAATTCGTGCCTGTTCGCCCAGAGACAGTTACCAAGCCTTTCCCTATAAATATAAGACCCTCTGCACGAAATTAATCAGTCAGAAACACAAGGAAAACCTCTGCCAAAATCCAGAGAGAAAAGGAGAGACAGAAATCTGCTTAAAGGTGGATATGGTGGAGATTAAGCAAGAAGAAGAGCAGGATTGTTTGGGGAAGGTAAGGCCGACTGGAGTGGATCCCAGAGGCACGCCTGAGACTCCTTCTACATCCTGGAAATAAGGGAAAATACAGAGACATGGTCGGAATCAACAATCAAAGACCAAGAGTGGTGAGAAGACAACAAAGAGGCAGTTTTGGGGAAGATCAGTGGGAAAGTTATGAACGACCCATTGATGAGTTTTGATCCGTTTTGTTGACATCAAAATAATCCTCCAGAGTCTGAGAACACATGAAAATTGTCAGAGAAGGAGAAGGATCATGGCCAGAAGGATCAATCCTCTAAGGTTAGTGGTGTGGATCATGTAAACCAAAGGCATGGACCATTGTGTGAGAACATGTGGTTTATGATCTCTGGAACTCTGATCACGCCCATTTCTGTTTGTCTAATTCTTATATCTTCCTATCCTGATATGTTTATGAGAGTTTGGTGATCAGGACGGCCTTCCCATGGACCAAGCATAAGGCTGGTTCCATTGGACAGTTTATCGGCCAGAAATGGGTTCCATGATCCCAAACTACTCTATATGCGTTTGTTTGGCTTGAAATCTTGAGGATAGATTTTTTAGGATTTATAAGAATTATTGGAGAAGACTAGACACGATTTGGACTTGATTTGCTCAAAAACCATATTTTGGTCCTTGGGCTGATTGGGTCGGATCATAGGGTTCGAGGCGGTTCCTGGAGAATCCGACCATGGATTCAGTCTACTTAGGATTTATCACGAATTGTCATGAATTTTATTTAGTTTTTGGACCACTTTTGAAAAAGGGTCAGAATTGGTCTAAGATGGTCCTTAGGCGCAGAACCATGCAATTGCTTAGGTTTGTGGTTAGGTTATCGGATTATTACGTATTGATTGCGCTTGGGTGGTTATAGAACATGTCTGCTTGTTGTCATACTGGTACCTGAGGGTAAGGCTGGTACTGGGTGGCGTGGTCCACAAGTATGGAGTTGGTTGTGATTATGCAGGGAAGGTCAGGTGTGATCTGATCATGGCAAGGAAGGACGACCTGATTCATGGATGATTGATCAATGTGTCTGATCTGATTGATCAAAGGGTGCATCGGTTGTAAGAGCAAGACTGATCAGGTTCAATGGGACATGGTTCCATGGCCGGTTAGGTATGTGTGAAGACTCATCAGGTCTGAGTCATGTGGGGTGGTTGGTCGATTGACTTGGGATCTGATGAGTATTGTTAGTCCAAGAGAAGGACTTGGTATCATATTCTACAAAGCATAAGGATGATGCATGAGCTGAGAAGAGCCAGATGCATGTAATTTACCATTGAAGACTTCCCAAAGGTTACTTGGTCAGTGGGGATGGTTGGTTGAATGACTAAGTACCCAAGGGGAGATGTTTACACAGGTATAAGAGAGTTGGACGAGTTGGCAGGGAGCTGGGAGCAGCTAACTTGTAACTCTATCAGCTGGAAGAGAGTAGATGGAACCTCAGGTGAAGTGGTTCAGCTTAGCTAGCTGGATGAGCTAGCTAAACAAGCTGAGGCAGCTGGCCTTAGCTCTGTTCTAGCTAGCTGAGGTGAATCGGCTCGAGGAGCTGGATGAGCTAGCTAAGTCAGCTAAGAGGATGAGCTAATCAATTCAGCTAGACAGATGAGCTAACAAGCTCCGTGGATGTGGCAAAGGTATGACTTTGCAAATACTTGGATAAAGTAGTAACTTGTTAGGATGCTGGTAGAACGGTTTAGGGGAATGGAACCTCAGAATCGTATGACTTGGTTTGGGTTTAGAATCGATCTCTAAGCTAAAAGGTAGTTGTAATACTAACCAAGGGCTGAGGTGGTTCGACCGGACAAGTGTTAGATTGGTTTTAGACCAATGGTTAATATAGTATAATCCGCTGCGTATGAGTTGAACTGATCTAAGCTAGGGAATGACTAAGGTAGTCTTGAGTGAAGATCTAAGTGAGCCCTCGCCTATGGGCGATAATAAAGATAAAGGGCGAAAAATTTAGAGGTTCGGTCTGGAAGAGGACTGAGCGACGTGAGGCTTGACCGCGGCCTGGAAGGCCGGAACGGGTCTTACAAGTTGGTATCAGAGCATGCTTGATTCTAGGATTTGGGGGTTATGGGTTAGTTCACACACATCCGGCTGGGTCACACGGTTACCAAGAAGTCCAAGGCAAGAAAGGGAAAGGATGCGGCTGAGACGTCCAGGACAGTGAGTGAGGATGGTGTTAATCCATCCCAAGTGTTACCAACTCGGGAGGAGTTGGGTAATCAGGAACCTGGAGCTCAGCAGGAACCTTGGACCCTTTGGGAGTCCCTTTGGACGAGGAGGAGCTGCAGTAGCAGCACGAGCAGGAGGATGGAGCTGAACCATCCACTGAGGGAGCTGGGAACCTAGCTGGTTTAGGCGTGAGAGCTGGCCAGGCTGAGGCGAACCAGGTCCCTGAGGTAGCTGAGCCGTCTATGAAGGAAGTCCTGGATGCTGTGAAGCTGATGGGAACTCAGATCATAGCTCTGACCCGGGTGTTCACTCCACTTGTGAACTCACCAGATGGTTCAGTGAATCCAGCTAGACCAGCTGATGGTCCAGTTGAGTTACGATCTGGAAGGCCAGTGGATGTGAGAGCTGGAGCTGGGGTCCGAGCTGGAGCTTATGGGAGACTTGGAGCTGGACCAGCTAGTGAGGTCCGGGTGCTACCACAATCTGAAGTGGTTGAGCTGGACTCACCAGCTGGAAGAGCTAAGAAGGTGAGCTACCTAAGTGTTGGAGCACATTTCCAAGATGAAGACAAAGCACTTTGCTGGAAGTGTGGATCCTATTGAGGCTGACGAGTGGAGGAGCCGCTTGGTCAGGAACTTCAAGTCTACCAGATGTCCTGAGGAGTACTAGAAGGACATAGCAGTCCACTTCCTGGAAGGGGATGCACACAATTGGTGGTTAGCCGTGGACAAGAGGTCCAATGGGTTAATCACAAGGTTCTCAGACTTTGAGACGGAGTTCAAACCGAAATTATTTCTGAAACTAAGATGACTTGGAACCTTAGCTGTGGTGAGCTAAGTGAGAGTTGAGGCAAGATTGGGTTTCATGCTTGTGAACGGGAAAGTTCTAAGATGAACCGGCTTAGCCAAGATATGATCTCCAAGGGCAAGATCCTAAAACAGAAAGGTTGGTCGATCTAGTTATTTAGAAGTAATAGACGGATTGGACGAAGGGACGCAATGCAAGACCTTTGTATGGACGACCTGGACAAGGGAGGTAACATGGACCAGAGAGTGGCTTAGGTTGAAATAAACGTGCAGCACTCTACTGAGGTTAAGTGTTATTCCTTGGTGGCCGTTCCAAAACAAGTGAGCATACGTTATGTATCTCAGTGTGATGGGGATTTTGGTATATTATAAACACTCTTGTGGATGTTATGGGACATTCATGGAAGTGTGACACTTTGGAGAATGGTATGGGACGTTTTCCAAATGTGTTATCAAACCGAGATCCTACTCAACTGGGAGAGTGGACCAGGTTCGGTAGGCAATCGAGTCTAGTGAAGGACCAGGGTTGGCTTACTCGAACGAGTCCAAATTGGATCTAGTCTGGATGGACTATGATCTTAGTATTGATCACAGACAAGGTAATGCCTGCGGATCTTAGTATTGATCACAGTCAGGGTAATGCCTGTGGATCTGAGTTTTGATGACAGTCAGGGTAAGGCCTGCGGATCTTAGTATTGATCACAGTCAGGGTAATGCCTGCAGATCTTAGTATTGATCACAGTCAGGGTAATGCCTGCGGATCTTGGTTTTGATCACAGACAGGGTAACGCCTGCGGATCTGGCTTGGAAAGAATCGGGCCACCTTAGACTGTCATCAGGTCAGGTGCAGTTTGGGAGTGGGTGTAGACCCCCGATCAGGTTCCAAGATTAGTAAACCTGCCTCCAGTGTTGTAGTGGTTTCAGCAGTCCGAGCGGAACAGATGCTAGAGAGAGGTTGTGAGGCTTACATAGCCACAATCGCCACTAAGGAGATGGTGAAGGGTGGTAACCTAGACGGGATGCCGCTGGTCAGTGAGTTTGAGGATGTGTTTCGGGCGCTGCAGGGAGTCCCCCCTGACAGGGCGGACCCGTTTCATAATGGAACTGGAACCAGGGATGGCCCCAATGTCTAAAAATCCATACCGCATGGCTCTTGCTGAGATGGCCGAGCTAGGGACCAGGGTCGGTATACAATCGAGTCCAGTAAGGGACCAGGGTTGACTTACGCGATCGAGTCCATTTGGGATATAGTCGGGACTGACTAGAATCAAGATAAAGACGATCAAGTCCAGTGAGGGATGAGGATCGCAGCTCAACCAAGTCGGAGATTGACCTATGGTTGGGATGAGACGGTTGAGTTCCGTAGTGGACCAGAACCGCAATATGATCAAGTCCGCTGGGACGTGGATCAGGACACGACCTACTCGGAGATGGACCTATGGTCGGAAGGCACGGTCGAGTCCCTGAGTGGACCAGGACCGGAATATGATCACATCCTGAGTGGACCATGATCAAAATATGATTAAGTCCGGTGATGGACATAAGTCAGGTTGAGGCGGTTTAGTCTAGTATGGACTAAGATCGCAATATGGCCAAGTTGTGGCTGTTTGGAAAAACTACAAGTTGGTATTACTTATACGGAGATTGATGGATCCTTGACTATGGTTGAGTAGTCAAGTAAGGATGCCATAAGTGAAAACCAGATGGACCACTTGATAAGATTTTTGGATAAATCTCTATCAAGTGAGGGAGAATTGTTTGAAGGCTGATCAAGGACAGGATCAGTAAGATGGAAATGAAGATGGAGGTTGAATACCAGAGTGGTATGGTTAGTTCATTAAGCAAGATACACTTAGACCAGATTCGAGGACGAATCTCTATTAAGTGGGGGAGACTTGTCATGTCCCCGATCCTAGCCAGGATCGTTGGGACGGACCATGGTACAGGAAAATGTACCAGCAAGGCCTTAGGGTCTAACCATGAGGTATCATGGTCCGGGAAGCAGGTTAAGTGCATCAGGAAGCTGAGACTTAACCAGGAAAGATAGGAATGATCTTAATACAGCTGGAAAGAGTAAGGAAGAAGCTCAAAACAGCTCAGGACAGCTTGAGGCAGCTCAACCAAGTTCAGGGTAAGCTTTGGGTAGCTCCGGGAAGCTTAAGGTAGCTGGACAAGAGTTTAGGCAGCTGGACGATGCGCGGATGAAGCTCGGACCAGCTGGAAGGAGCTCAATCAGCTAGGAGTAGATCAGTGGTAGCTCACTCCAGGAAGGTCAGCTAGCTGGAGCTGATGGACTAGCTCACTCAGCTGGAGCAGCTAGTGGTCAGCTCATCTCAGCTCGGTGAAGTGTTATGGTCCGGGCCGGTATGGACGGGTCATGGGTGGTCATGGGTCTTGCCTGACCCAGCAAGGGCCCGTGGGTCTTGGCAAGTGAACCAGGGCTTCAGGAGGACGAATGGGCCTTGTACCAGGAAGCCCACACGCACAAAAAGAGCAGTTGGGCGGTTTTGGGCAGAAAGGGTGGGAATGGGCAGTTTGGCGGTTTTGGGCAGTTTTGTGCCCCAAATTCGTGCCTGTTCGCCCAGAGACAGTTACCAAGCCTTTCCCTATAAATATAAGACCCTCTGCACGAAATTAATCAGTCAGAAACACAATGCAAACCTCTGCCAAAATCCAGAGAGAAAAGGAGAGACAGAAATCTGCTTAAAGGTGGATATGGTGGAGATTAAGCAAGAAGAAGAGCAGGATTGTTTGGGGAAGATAAGGCCGACTGGAGTGGATCCCAGAGGCACGCCTGAGACTCCTTCTACATCCTGGAAATAAGGGAAAATACAGAGACATGGTCGGAATCAACAATCAAAGACCAAGAGTGGTGAGAAGACAACAAAGAGGCAGTTTTGGGGAAGATCAGTGGGAAAGTTATGAACGACCCATTGATGAGTTTTGATCCATTTTGTTGACATCAAAATAATCCTCCAGAGTCTGAGAACACATGAAAATTGTCAGAGAAGGAGAAGGATCATGGCCAGAAGGATCATGGCCAGAAGGATCAATCCTCTAAGGTTAGTGGTGTGGATCATGTAAACCAAAGGCATGGACCATTGTGTGAGAACATGTGGTTTATGATCTCTGGAACTCTGATCACGCCCATTTCTATTTGTCTAATTCTTATATCTTCCTATCCTGATATGTTTATGAGAGTTTGGTGATCAGGACGGCCTTCCCATGGACCAAGCATAAGGCTAGTTCCATTGGACAGTTTATCGGCCAAAATGGGTTCCATGATCCCAAACTACTCTATATGCGTTTGTTTGTCTTGAAATCTTGAGGATAGATTTTTTAGGATTTATAAGAATTATTGGAGAAGACTAGACACGATTTGGACTTGATTTGCTCAAAAACCATATTTTGGTCCTTGAGCTGATTGGGTCGGATCATAGGGTTCGAGGCGGTTCCTGGAGAATCCGACCATGGATTCAGTCTACTTAGGATTTATCACGAATTGTCATGAATTTTATTTAGTTTTTGGACCACTTTTGAAAAAGGGTCAGAATTGGTCTAAGATGGTCCTTAGGCGCAGAACCATGCAATTGCTTAGGTTTGTGGTTAGGTTATCGGATTATTACGTATTGATTGCGCTTGGGTGGTTATAGAACATGTCTGCTTGTTGTCATACTGGTACCTGAGGGTAAGGCTGGTACTGGGTGGCGTGGTCCACAAGTATGGAGTTGGTTGTGATTATGCAGGGAAGGTCAGGTGTGATCTGATCATGGCAAGGAAGGACGACCTGATTCATGGATGATTGATCAATGTGTCTGATCTGATTGATCAAAGGGTGCATCGGTTGTAAGAGCAAGACTGATCAGGTTCAATGGGACATGGTTCCATGACCGGTTAGGTATGTGTGAAGACTCATCAGGTCTGAGTCATGTGGGGTGGTTGGTCGATTGACTTGGGATCTGATGAGTATTGTTAGTCCAAGAGAAGGACTTGGTATCATATTCTACAAAGCATAAGGATGATGCATGAGCTGAGAAGAGCCAGATGCATGTAATTTACCATTGAAGACTTCCCAAAGGTTACTTGGTCAGTGGGGATGGTTGGTTGAATGACTAAGTACCCAAGGGGAGATGTTTACACAGGTATAAGAGAGTTGGACGAGTTGGCAGGGAGCTGGGAGCAGCTAACTTGTAACTCTATCAGCTGGAAGAGAGTAGATGGAACCTCAGGTGAAGTGGTTCAGCTTAGCTAGCTGGATGAGCTAGCTAAACAAGCTGAGGCAGCTGGCCTTAGCTCTGTTCTAGCTAGCTGAGGTGAATCGGCTCGAGGAGCTGGATGAGCTAGCTAAGTCAGCTAAGAGGATGAGCTAATCAATTCAGCTAGACCGATGAGCTAACAAGCTCCGTGGATGTGGCAAAGGTATGACTTTGCAAATACTTGGATAAAGTAGTAACTTGTTAGGATGCTGGTAGAACGGTTTAGGGGAATGGAACCTCAGAATCGTATGACTTGGTTTGGGTTTAGAATCGATCTCTAAGCTAAAAGGTAGTTGTAATACTAACCAAGGGCTGAGGTGGTTCGACCGGACAAGTGTTAGATTGGTTTTAGACCAATGGTTAATATAGTATAATCCGCTGCGTATGAGTTGAACTGATCTAAGCTAGGGAATGACTAAGGTAGTCTTGAGTGAAGATCTAAGTGAGCCCTCGCCTATGGGCGATAATAAAGATAAAGGGCGAAAAATTTAGAGGTTCGGTCTGGAAGAGGACTGAGCGACGTGAGGCTTGACCGCGGCCTGGAAGGCCGGAACGGGTCTTACAAGCCCATTCCTCGTCAAGCTTATGACTTTAAACAAGTGCGGAGTGGGAGGTAATCCACTGAATCAAAAAAAAAAACATTTCTTAAATATTTTAAATTAATAATTAATTATTTCTACATTTACATATTTATTAAGCAAAAAGGAGCCATCGACCTGACCATCGATCGACGCCCCTATAGGACCGTCGATCTACGGTCGTCTTTCGAGTAGGTTAACTCGACACCACCCCATTTCATTAATCACTTTTCTCAAAAATGCCAAAACACAAAACGAGTATACACTCAATTTCTCTCTCGATTTTTAACCAATTTTGCTCGTTCTTGAGCCCTAATCACTCGATTTTCACTCTCTCTTACTGTTTAGTTCACTAAATCAACCGATCTTCAAGGTATGCTCTCTAAATCTCATATTTTAGGGAAACATTTAGGGATTGTAGAAAAATCGCTTTTTATCATGTTAGGCCGGAATTTAGAACACTCTAGGATGCTGAATTATTAGACTAGGAACTATCTACCATATTTACACACGATTTGCACCATTTGAGGTTGTTCTTTTGGATTTCGTATCGCATGGTTCGCGATCCCGCGTCGATCGACACCCATGAGGTGTCATCGATCGATAACCATGAGGACATGTTGATCGATGCCCATATGGTGTCATCGATCGATGGTGATAGTATATACATCGTTTCTGATTCTTGGTTTGTGTATTCAATGCAGATGAATGAAAGGTACATCAAGGCAAGGTTCAAGACTGGTAGCTCCAATGCTCCCCACAGGGTCCTCCATGCCGCACCCTTGGCCAAAGGAGGAAGAGAGTTTTGCTCGAGACGTTCGAGAACTTTCCTGGCCCTGGAGCAGCTGTAGCATCTAGAGAATGCACCCCATTGGTTTGTGCTTGAGGAGTGGGACGACTTTTACAGCCTCTACTATAACGCTTGGCAGAGCGTTTCTATTGAACCCACCAGGTTCGCTGACAAGCGCTCCCTGAGGAAGCTGGGGCTCTTGACAGACTTCACAAGGATGGTGAGGCAGCTGGGTTTAGGCAGCATGGCTACTAGGCCATACCTTCTTTACCCGACCTGGTCCGATAGTGCAGCGCCACAGCTCAGGTTCTCTATAGGAGCCCTCGGGTGAAGATGGCGAATGAGGCTACTTTGACCTTTCTCATCAGGCTTCAGGTACTGGATCACCATTCCCGAGCTCTGTGAGGTCTATGGGTTCGATAACGGAACTCTCGCCTGCTCAATTGCTGCTTTACCCGGTCTGCCTGCCTTTTGGGGACTCATTGCTACAGGCCCTTTCGACTATGGCTCTGCTACTCAGACAGACATCCGTCACCCGCCTTGCGCTACTTCATGAAGATCCTTGCCAATACTCTGTTGTGTAAGATTGAACCCAACAAGGTTAGGTTTCAGGACCTCACATTGTTGTACTACTTTGTCAGAGAGTTGGTGGGACTTGACGACGAGGTCTATCGCCCACCATTGAGCGACCAGAGGGTGAGTTTTGGGGCTGTTTTTCTGAGCACTTGGCGACCCTGATGGAGAAAACCTTCAAGGGTTCTGGCCCAAAGAAGGAGACGTTCGGGAGCCTCTTGATGCCTCTATTCAGCTATCTTGGCATAAGCTTCGAGGGAGGCACAATAGAGACTGACTTGCACTTCATGGACGTGGGAAATTTGGCGAGGACTGGCTGGCTGAAGGAGGGACGCTATTGATCTTTCGTGGATGATTAAGGGCCCAGGATGATAGCGCTTCCTGCGCCAGGGGTGACATGTTTTGATGATAACCCAGATCGCCTCACTTTCAGACCAGCTGAGCAGCAGCTCCACACATAACATCTCAGAGGGCGACGCAGAGGAGGTATCCGACCAGCCCATCCAGTAGCAGCAGTAGACAAGCCGGTACAGCCACCTGGACATCTCCCAGCCATCCCACAGATTCCAGAGATTCCCATCCATGACCATGGTGAATTCAAGAGGGTCATGGTGGACGCGCTTCGTGCTATATGGGCTCGGGTGGAGACTACATCTCGATGCCAGTATTTCAGCTGTCCCAGGACCAGAGCGAGATCACTGCCAGGACCCACACCACAGCCTCAGCAGATCAACTCAGACACATCAGACGAGGAGCAGTCACCATTGTTTCTTCCTCGTCTCTTATCTTATTCTCAGACTTATATTAGTACTTGTTTTATTTTGTCGTCTTGGATTTATACTTATTATTATTATGCTATTTGAATGATTGATGTGTGTTTGAGTGTCTAACAGAGCTAACCCAAAGAGAGATGACCACAAAGGAGACTAAACTCATGCATGATTTCAGTCTGATACGTCTAGCATCGATCGACGACAATTAGATGATGTCAATCGATAAGTGATCTAACAAAGGCGTTTAGTAGACAGTTCGAGTTCTCCATCGATCGACGGTGATGGTTTACCATCGGTCGACACACACCTCTAACCATCGATCGACACTCTCATATAGAGAGAGGTATTAAATATACTACCTATATTATGTACTTATGATTTAATTTTCCCAAACCAATCCGAGACGGATTACACTGGGACAATGTAAATTAAGTATGGGGGAGTTTCGCTAATACTAGTTAAGTTGTTTTGAGTTTTATTTGCTATATATATGTTTTTCAAAAAAAAAATTGAGTCAAGAAGTTGCATGTGATCAAGATTTATTATTGACTAACTGTTGGGGCCAAAATCGGTTACGAAGAAATCAACGTCAAAAACCTACCGGGAAAATGCACCATTTGTAAAAAGAAAGATATAATGTCTCGGAAAAAGGGTAACGTGAAAAATTGAGGTCAAATCTTGACTACAAAGGAGCATTCTGCACAAATAAGTCATCATGATTAGTTTCCCCAAAGACCTCGGGTAAACGTATCCCCAAACGGCAATACAAGGAAACGACTAGAAGACTCGATCATCCAACTCCCCGGAAGGAGAAGATTCCCGAGCAAGATGTCCAGCTTGTTGAATGGGCAAATCAAGCCACATGGGCCGACCAACTAGCCATACGGGCGAATTGGATGGCTCGGACCAACCAACTCGCTATACGGGCGAGTTGGACGACTAGGACCGACCAACTCGCCATACTGTGTATGGCGAGTTTGACGACAAGGACAGACCAACTCGCCCGTATGGTGAGTTGGACGGCTCGGACCAACCAACTAACCCGTATGGCGAGTTGGATGACAAGGACTGACCAACTCGTCCGTATGGCGAGTTGGACGGCACGGACCAACCAACTCCCTCGTATGGCGAGTTGGATGGCACAAGCAATCCAATTCGCTCGTTCGGCAAGTGGGATCAATCAATCTATTTTGACCTCATCCTCGTTAACTCCCTCTCTCTATACTTGATCGAACTTATCTTTATTCCGTCTTAATCAGGATTGACATTGGAACTTTACCAACAGAACTAGTTTTGTTGAGAAAGGATCGGGTAAATCGTATGAGACGGTAACGGTTAACTAAACACATAGTCATACGCTCCATACGAAAGATCCTAACTCTCGAACGATGTCGTTTTAGCAATACTATTTCAATAAAAATTGTAGAAACGCCTAAGTCAGAAAACGGCCCGATGAGGTCTAAAGCTCGGCCAAAGGCCCACTCGCGATTTTATCCGGAGTCAAGCCCAAACTTTGTGACGATTTATCTTTTATTTTGCAACAAGGGATAAATGTTAAGTTCGGAAGATAAATGTCAAGATCGGAGGATAAATTTTAAGTTTCCGAAGATAGTCTTGAAGATCGAAGAAAAAAGGAATAATTCCCCGAAATGATAAATTCAACCAAGTGAAGAAGGGGAAACAGAAAATCGCCTCTGGAAGAGTATATAAGGACTTTGAGGGTGATGATTTAGAGGACACAAAAAATCTCCTCTCAGAGCAAACATAGCTTAGCACTTAGAGCATTTAGGCAACTTTCCGTTTTTGTTATTCAAGCTGCGACTCAACTAGAGTTTTGCAGTCTTAGGTTGTTAGAACTAGGAATCTTCCGACAGCTCTCGTAGCTAAGGCTCCTATCCTGTTGTAAAATGCTCATACGCAAATCCGGAATAAGACATTTGTTTGCTTTCATTTTGATTCTTACTTTATTTTTGATCTTTACTTCATATTCTGACTGACTGGCGTGTGGTTTAGCAGATATCCGAGACCATTGTGGAAACTAGGGTTTAACCTGCGTTCCTAATTCAACGGAAATCGACAGTTTGAATTTCGGTTCCCATAGCTTGGCACTAGAAGGAGGGGGTCGGATTACTCTAACTCATGGCCACAAAACGCTTGATTGAAACGATGTCTGGAACTACTAAAGACAATACAGCAGCTGGCAACAACGCTGGTAAAACAACTCCAACATTGACTGCTCCCATCGCTAACGCTTATGCAAACACCGAAGTGCTTGAGAAAATTGAAAACCTAGTCGCGACTCTTCGCCACAGGCGGGGCAGCGAAAAAAAGCTCGCGATTTCTCTCAATAAACAGGTAACGATAAAATCGATCAAACCCCGTAAAGTTTGTCTCATTACCGAGTTGGGAAAATATCAGCGCATAAGGGTTTCACCAAAAGGACTTTTTCGAAAACCTTTCGGAAAAATAAAACTTGCTCTCCCAGAAATTGTGGAGAAGTCCTAGATTTGTCACAGAGATAGGAAGCACAGCAAATCGGGCGCACAACCCCCACTATTGTACTTCTTCTAAACAATTTTTGAAGAAATGAAGTTGATCTCTATTGAATCACTCGAAACCTAAAACAGCTGATGAAAACTTAAATTGGCAAAATGAGAGATCGTATCCCTCATTGCTAAAACGTTCTCTAAACCCCAAGATTTTGTAACGAGTAAAACTTCGATTCTACGCAACATATTCAATTAATTCTCAATGAATGTCACTTAAACTCACTTTGGAAAAACTACTCAAAATCCCCTCGGATCGATCCTTCGGAAACGAGAAAATCTCTAGTTAAGTTGACTCCCGATAATTAAGCTCATCACAAACAAAGATTCAGAGGCTAAAACGTAAGTTTTTCATAAAAACGGCTATCGTACAGCCAAACACAAAAACACGCTTACATAACGACTTTCGTAAAATCAAACTCAGCAACATTTTACGAAACTGCTTTCGTAAAACTAAACTCATGACATTTCACGGAATTACTTTCGTAAAGTTAAAGCTCCAGAACATTTTCCGAAACAACTTTCGTAAAATCAAACTCGACAATCTTTTATGGAACATCGTTCGGAAAGTGAAACGAGTTAGCATTTTATGATACAACTTTCGTTGAAATTTTTTAAAAATGTTTACGAAACGACAGCACCAGCTTATCATCCAAACTCGAGTTTTACTAGTCCGACTCGCCAAACGGACGAGTTGGACAGTACAAGCAATGCAACTCGCCCATTTGGCGAGTTTGACAAGTCCAACTCGCCCATTGGACGAGTTTCACAAAACAATCATTACTCTTTTGGATCATATTGAGTTCTCCTTTGAGTCCCGATCAAAACGCTTTTCGTTTCGTCTCAATCGGAGTTCCCGTTGAGATTTTACGATCAAAACAAGTTGGACGCACAAGTCGGACCAATCAAACTCACTGAAGGGGCGAGTTGTACGAAACGAGCCGTCTAACTTGCCCAATCGGCGAGTTTGAAAATTCCAACTTGCTGAACTGGCGAGTTCGACGAAACGAGCCGTCTAACTCGCTTATTGGGCGAGTTGGCCAAAACGAGCCGTCTAACTCGTCCATTGGGCGAGTTGGCCAATCCAACTAGCCAAACGGGTGAGTTCGACTGAATGAGTAATATTTTGGCTCACCTTTGAGTTCTCCTTTGAGTCCCGGTCGAAACGCTTTTCGTTTCGTCTCAATCGCAGTTTCCGTTGAGATTTTACAATCAAAACAAGTTGTACGCACACTTTCCAACTCACCTTGATGGCGAGTTTGATTTATTCACTCCAACTCGCCTCATGGCGAGTTGGAAAAGCCCTGCTGAACTTCTCCTTTGTGTTCTCATTTGAATCTTCAGCGAAACGCTTTTCGTTTCATCTCAATCGGAGTTTTCATTGAGATTTTACGACAAAAACAAGTAAGACTTGCCTAAACTCCTTGGCTTACTCCTACTCGGCCTCTTGGGCATCCTAATCGCCCTCTTGGGCATCCTATTCGCCCTCTTGGGCAACCTACTCACCCTCTTGGACATCCTACTCGCCCTTATCTCCATCTTTTCATTCTCCTTTGAACCTCGATCAAAACATCTCTTGTTTCGTCATAATTGGAGTTACCGTGGGAACTTTATGATAAAAACCGCAAGACAAGTTCGAGCCTAAATGCGGCCAAGAAGAACTAATATTGTTACCATTCTTAAGGGGAGTACAGACACGAGAAGAGGAAGGGGGATATGAGTAAGCAAAACGGAGAAGAGGTGAACCCAAACCTTCGAGAAAACTAAGGTATGGCCGGCTTAAAACTTTTTGAAATCAGACTTGGAATTTTTGTAGGAAGGTACTAAGAAATAAAAACGCTTCAGAGATCGCCATAAAACTTTTGGGAACTCAGGATCCAGGAGAATAATCTAGCGATATAAATCTTAGGAATTTTCCTGTCTCGATCTATTTTTCTGCGACTCCTTTGGCAGATTTTGCAAACCGATCTAAACTCCTAGAAAACCGAGAAATGATCGCCACTTCGCTCGCTTCCTAAAAAAAATAAGGAACTAGAAACGCGAACGTCATCTTAAAACCGTCTCGTTCCTAGAAATTTTTTTAAAACCGATCTATTCCTAGTCGTCAACCTGAAAGTCCCCAAGACACAATCCTAGCGTCGTCTTTAAACCAACCTAGACTGTCGATCATCCCAATCTTCAAAAAGAAAAACACGTACACAACCCTTCAAAGTATCGGTTTAGCCGTTTTCTTTCGTAAAAAGGGAGGGAGTAGGTACGTATACTATACTCGTATACTCCCATACTTCCAAAAAAAAAATTTCTCGGCATCAAGAAAACGCTTTCGACAAAGCAAACTCTTGCAGTAGTAGACAGAAAATCATTTAGGCCATGCAATGCCTCATAAAACCGATCATCCATTTTCGTATAACTATGACATTTTATACGGAAGAGCCTACGAAAAAATAAGATCGGTGTCATGAAAAATGACTTTGCAATGCGGAAAAGAGAATGAGGAAAATACATTCCTCGTTCACAAATATCACGAGTAATCTGCGAGCGACATTCTCAATTTAATTCTATGCCATTCACTTCTCGTAAAACTTACGCGAAACAACCTTCGTATAGCCACACAAATTTATACGAAGAAACTTTCGGAAACAAACGTAGCAAGTTTCACGGAAAAGTATATTGGACAATTTGTGGATAGCTAAAAGCAAAGTCATATGACTTGTCTCTCAACGAAAAAAACTAAGCTTTATCTCTTTGCACTACGATCTTACAGATCTCACTCCTTATCCATGCGGCTCTCTGGATTCTTCCTCACATCTCCCTTGGTTCATTCCGAGCAGGCAATCGTCTCGCACAGGTTCTTTGCACAGCCAACGAGGCTAGTCTCGAGGCCGACAAAGATCCAATATATAATGCCATTGGCAGCAACTTGCCTGATAACGTCTACACGACACACAACTAAACCATAAAGGTCTCACTGGAAAACAAGAAGTAAGAACCTTAACTCAAGAACGAACTACGAAAGGCTTGATCCCTTTTATAAGGGTACGTAGGAAGCCTTCACAAGGCACAGCCCCAATCCTACTGCATTCCGCTCTTAGAGGAATAAGTAGACAACTTTCAACGGACCTTTTCAAACATTCATTCCGCCTAACTTACCAAACCTGCCAAACCAGTCGCTAGAACCATACGACTCTAACAAGCTGGGGGCTAAATTTTGGGGTCAAAATTTGTTAGAAACCTACCGGTAAAATTCGCCCTTTGTGAAAGAAAGAGATAATGTCTCGGAAAAAGGCGAATGGGAAAAATCAAGGTCAAATCTTGACTGACCACAAAGGAGCAGTCTGCACAAATAAGTCATCAGGAAGAGTTTACCCAAAGACCTCGAGTAAACGTATCCCCGAATGTCAATCTGACAAAATGACTAGATGACTCGATCATTCAACTCCCCGGATGGAGAAGATGGCCGACCAAGACGTCCAGCTCGTCAAACGGGCAAATCAAGCCACATGGCGAGTTGAACGGCTCGGACCAACCAACTCTCCCGTATGGCGAGTTGGACGGCTCGGACCAACCAACTCGCCATACGGGCGAGTTGGACAGCTCGGACCGACCAACTCGCCCGTATGGCAAGTTGGACGACAAGGACTGACCAACTTGCCATACGGGCGAGTTAGACGGCTCAGACCAACCAACTTGCTCGTATGGTTATTTGGACGGCTCAGACCGACCAACTCACCGGTATTGCGAGTTGGAAGGCACGGACCAACCAACTCGCCATACGAGCAAGTCAGATGTCACGACCAATCCGATTCGATCGTTCGGCAAGTCGGATCAATCAATCCATTTTCACCTCATCCTCGTTAACTCCCTCTCTCTATACTTGATCAAACTTATCTTTGTTCCGTGTCGATCATGGTTGACATTGGAACTTTACTGAAAGAACTCGTTTTCTCGAAAAAGGATCGGGTAAATCATAAGAGACGGTAACGGTTAACTAAACACCTAGAGTCATACGCTCCATACAAAAGATCCTAACTCTCGGACGACGTCTTTTTAGCAATACTATTTCGATAAAATCGTAGAAACGCCTAAGTCAGAAAATGGGCCGATTAGGTCTAAAGCTCGGCCAAAGGCCCACTCGCGATTTTATCCGGATTCAAGCCCAAACTTTGTGACGGTTTATATTTTATTTTGCAGAAAGGGATAAATGTTAAGTTCAAAAGAAAAATGTCAAGATCGGAGGATAAATGTTAAGTTTCCGAAGATAGTCTTGAAGATCGAGGAAAAAAGGAACATTTCTGCGAAGCCATAAATTCGACCAAGGGAAGAAGGGGAAAGAGGAAACTGCATCTAGAGGAGTATATATGGACTTTGAGGGTGATGATGCAGAGGACACACGAAAATCACCACTCAGATCAAACATAGCTTAGCACTTAGAGCATTTAGGCAAGTTTCCGTGTTTGTTATTCGAGCTGCGACTCAACAAGGGTTTTGCAGTCTTAGATTGTTAGAACTAGAGATCTCCCCGACAGCTCTCATAGCTAAGGCTCCTATCCTATTGTAAAACGCTCATACGCAAATTCGAAGTAAGACATCTATTTGCTTTCATTTCGATTCTTACTTTATTTTTCGATCTTTACTTCGTATTCTGATTGATTTGCGTGTGGTTTAGCAGATATCCGGGACCTCTGGGAAAATAGGGTTTACCTTGCGTTCCTAATTCAACAGAAATCGATAGTTCAAATTTTGGTTCCCACACTAGCCACACTTTAGCACCATTCTTAGAAGGTTGATGCAGAGATTACTAGAGATACCAAAGTGTATCATCCTACCATTATATCACACTTGATTATAAAATTTGAAGGAACCAAAGCTGAATTCAACCACTAATCATGACATTATTTGCTTGCCTTGGAATTTGGTATACACTGGATCAGATTCCTTCTGCAAGTCTGTAGGAACAAGTCATTGAACCTTTTATTCCCTTCCTCTTCCTTATCAGCATCTACCTAATAGCTTAAAAGATTGAGATGACTTCCCAAGATGATGAGGGGTAGGTAAATTACCTATGATCCCATTATTCTAATTTGGAGGAACGATCATACATAGTTGGAAACGAGGGGTAGGTACATTACCGATGACCCCAATATTAACCTACAATTTTTCCCAAAAAGCAAAAGAAAAAAAAAGAGGAATATAAAAATGAGATGGCAAGATGGATTGTATCAGCATCATTGTCCATTGAATTTGAGATCTAGAAAGATTCAGAGAGAAAGGGGGAAAGGAATCAGAGAAGAATTTGTGTCTAGTTGTTCAGATACTTGGAGAGGTAGATTCCATGTTTTTTTGATCGATACTCCCAAGGTAAAGCCTACACTTTATTTTTTATGCAAAGAAATGAAATCAGTAGAAGGGTGAGTCAGACTAGTATTTGCTAAGTTGTTGGTAGACTGGATTTGGTTGCTATACTAGGATAGGGTATATAAAGTTTCTCTGTGATTGACTTGATAGGATGTTGTTGCAACAGAGTAAGATGCGCGAGAGCGATCTCCTAAACCCTGAGGTTTGAGTTCGAGAACAATACTTAATAAAAACCCTAGCAATCTATTATTATGCATTGCCAAATTTTATCTGAGAATTCACCCTAAGTCTTCACCCTTAACCTTCACAAACCAAATCAATCTTGAATCACTTGTTTGCTATTATTATTATTACTTTCTAGATTTAGTTCGACATCAGTAAATCTATTGTGCAATCCCAGAGTATTTGTGGATTCGATCCCTAAGTACTACACTGAACCTCTTATTTGAGAGAGTAAAAATGGGAATAGGGTTAATTTGAGAGTGATATAAAACCCCACATCAGGGAGCTTACCTTGTAAGACTTATCAATGTCATCTTAGCAAGAGGTTAAGATGAGATATTTTTTTGGTATCGATCATGATTGTCTCAGAATCATGAATACTCGGAAGAGCTGGATAAGTACAGAATCAGGCGCTAGAGAGTGAGCTGATAGTATTTTGATCCACATAGTGGTGTTTGATTATATAATTGACACATTCTCTTAAGTGAAGAGTTAACCACTATGACATGTGTGTCATACCACATGTGCTAGTTACGACAATATAGAAAGCGAGCGCTTATTTTATTGTAATCTCTATCCCTTGCATGTGAGTTTCTGTCAACCAATTTATGGTTACAAAGGTTACCCTTAAACCTTCAGCTATGTTCTTGAAGGAAAAAATTAATGCTTGCTACTTTAGTATGTTTTCGATGGTGATGGAATAATTAGCCTTATGGAACATGCTAGGAAAGTAGTTAGTTCGGAACAGATGAACATGAGATTGGAAGGAAAAACTATTAGGTTTTTATTGACATATGTGTTTGGTGGCCAGCCACTATATCACTCAGTTGGAGTCTGGATATAGTGAACACATGATGTAGGAGAATTCTAACGTATTCTTTAGGGATCAGGTATGTTAGATCGATATAAAGACAAATGAGTTTGGGGAACAGCAAGATATGCTAAAAAGCAAAGTGTTTTTAGGGTTGTAGCTTGTATATATCCCTAACAGGTGCATAATTTAGCTCCCAAGTGTAGGTGTACTCGCAAGGGCCGCATGATTCATTTGCCGTATGATTTCTGAGTTAGAATTCTCATGCTTGATCTCTAAGACTTCTCTAGCAGCTGATATGCTCCCTATCATGTGCGAGCGGAAGATATTAGTTTATGGTTGGTTGGCGCCCATGATTAGGCAGCATAACAAATCGGTTTGGTTAACCGGTAGTTATAGATTAAACTCCATAAATGAACATATGCAACTTTTCATTGAAAGTATGTGTCTCTTCATTGAACATATGTGCCTCTTCTAGTAGAACATATGTGACTCTTCACAGTGTATCCCTTGGTTGTCCATAAATAGAATACATAGTAGAGAGAAGATAACAATCCAAATAATAAGAAGAATAAATCTAGAGAGAGAGTAATACATTTTTAGAGAGAGAAAGCTTCAAGGAATTTACTAAAAGGGCACTTGAACTGTGACAAGTGGTTGATTTCCGTCTGTGATTTCATCCCCGACTGTTGCCCAATTATATCAAGTAGTGTTCATCGTCTAACTAGGCTAAGGTATGCTTTCGGTTTAGCACACTTCCGCATTATAATATCTAACAGTTAAACATATTTAAAGTGTTAGAAAAGAGAATAAGATGGAATGACTAGAAGTTTGACATAAGAGGATGAGACATGCTTCTGAAAAGGCAATCAGAAAATTATCTTTGTGTTGATAGTGGAAGTATAGGTGTATCTTGGTGTTATATATGCTTCAAAGCTAAGATTTAAGAGAAAGTTGAAGAAGCTGCTGACATAAGTGATATTTTGTGTAACATATTGCCAGAAGAAGTCACAAGAGTTGTTGCAAATGCTGTGCAACAACCAATAATTGTGGGTCTAGTGTGAATCATGTCTCAAATACAATTGTAGATGCACTGAAATTGTGGATGTTGAGCCTTCTCAGATGACTCTAGCTTTTACAAACTCCTATACAACGGTCCCTATGGCACCATTCGTAACCTTTTGTCCAAGTAGGGGACTGCATTCTTCATACTGAATTTCAGGTTGTTAAGATGAACAAGGATTATGAAATTCCTTTGATCTTTGGAAGACCATTTACGGCTACAGTGGGGGCAATCACCGATATGCCTAATAAGAGAGTCTCCTTCTCCAACATCAACAAGAAGGTTTTCTAGAATGCTGTCCGAAGCAGATCTCCATCCTACATGCCTCTTCCATCTCAATGATTAGTGGAGAAAAGCTGAAAATTGTTCATAAGAAGGAGCTTAGTGATAAAACTGAGACTAGGGAAGTCATGGATGGAGATCCTCATACTGCCACTAGGAAACTAAATAGGAATGCAAAGGTGAAAGAAAAAGTTTAGAAGAAAAGGGTCAAGGTGATCCTACAATGACTTTGATACTTTGAATGTGTGATGAAAAATCCACTGAGTATGAGGTAAAATGCAAAGGTACCTCTAAACCTTTCTCTAAAATTGGAGCTATTTTGACACATGAGATAAAAGAAGAAAGGGGAAGCAATTGTAAAACGGTTGTTGAGCGAAATTTTGAAGTTGAATATGTTAGATTGTGGAGCTTGCTTTGGAACAAGCCCTCATTCCCAACCCGACTAAGCCTTATCACAAAGTCAAGCTAGCGACTTAAACCAAGCGCTTGGTGGGATGCATTCTACCGGTGAGTGTAAATATCATTAGGTTTTGCTTTTTGCTTATTTTTGGTTTTAGCTTATTGAGTTTTGGGTCAAAAACAGAAAAAAAAAACCAAGATACTTCAAAAATTATGGTTTGTAGAAATGGAGCACCCTATCCTCTGAAAGGAGCGGCCACTCCAGGCGAAGATTTGACGATAGAGCACCCAGAATTTTTGGAGCAACCGCTCCACTCAGGTAAGTATATTGACCCAAAAAAACTTTCTATTTTTGTTTACACCTTCTCTCTAATTTATTTCACACTAGGGATAGTGTGAAATAAGTCTGGGAGAGGGTGTTTGTCGTTTACTAACTCATTTATTTCTTTTGTTTTTCTTTTTGAGTTAGTTTGAGTTTTTTATTCAGTCAAAACCTATTGGAGATGAGGACCTTATTCAGTGATTATCTTAACCACCCTTGTGCTTTTAGCAGTCTTATTCAACGACCTTAGTAGTAGAGGAAGAACACACACATGAATCTCAAACACCCTGACTTTGGATCTCATTTTCTCCAGAAAATTTTGGATTGTCGAGGTTACACCAGAAAGACTTAACTCCACTTAACTTGAACCTAATCTTTACTGCAATTCTTATTGTATTAGGCATTAGATCAGAGAAACGAGATTACACACATGACTTCTTATTCTTTTTGCCTATCTTGCTGATCTTGAGTGGCTAACTCATCTTTACCTAGTTCCGACCTTGAACCCTAATCCTTTATTCTACCTTCATGCATTCTGTTTTGCAGTGTCACATGTACATAGAGAGGAAGGATATACGCAGGCTCTCACTAATTCTTGCGATAGTACAATCGATCTGCTGAGAGAGAATGTGGTTCAAAACAGAGTGAATGCCCCAAAACTAATCAATGGAAAGAAAAGTGGAGAATCAGAAAAATGGTGAATCCAGAACCACCAAGGGTACGAAATAATGAGTATTACCTCCTTCTTCATCACATCATCTTAAAAAAAACAGACACAAAAGAGAAAAAAAAAACACAAAATAAAGTGATGGAGAAGGAGAAGTAAGAACAAGGAAATGGTGTCTCTGGTTAGATGGAAAGAAAGAGTTGGTGCCGAGTTTTAGAATTGAGAAAAAGAAAAAAAAGCAAAACGAGTAGGGGCTGTGGACATCAATGAATCCATCCTCTCTTGCATTTTTTGTGATATCCTGAATCATGTACATCAAGATTGTAACCCTAAAACACCTCTAGCCCCACCATCAAATTAGCATGTTTTATACCTAGCGTCATCTACCTTGAACGATGCATGTGACAAGTTGCTCACGCCACTCTTAATTGAATGTAAGGAGTTTTGTCTGGAATGTGTGGCTGTTTCAGGTTTAGGATATCAAGAATAGAGCTGGTTTGAAAAGTAGTCAGTGGAGTTTCGGTAAAGGTGTGTTGTTCTGGTTTTGTTGCTTGTATAGTTCAGAGATTTATGAGAGTTCCCGCGTTTTCAAATCTTTCTTTCATTTTTAAATACTTGACATTGTTTGAGGACAAACAAAGATCTAAGTCTTGGGGAATTGATGTATTGTGTTTTTGACACATTCTAACAATGTTTTCTAAAGTATTTTTGAGCTTTTATCGAGTTCTTTTAGTCTTTTTAGAGTTATTATAGGTTTGGAGTTGCATTGGATGGGAGATGGATCAGTTGGAGCAAAAGACAAGGAAAAAACACAAAATAGAGATTTTCACAATGGAGCAGCCGCTCTCAAATGGAGCAATCGCTCCGGCGACAGAGATTTTTAAAGAACTTTTCAATATTTCGGCATTTTACCTGGGGATCCACTTTTTTCCTCATGGTCCGCTACATACCTGCAAAAACATTTTTCTATATTATTCTTATGAGACACGTGACTTTTCAGAGAGAGATTAAGAAAGGGAGCTTGAAACTTTGTAACTTTGTGGGAGAAAAAATTCTACATCCTTTGGAGAAGATTTCTAAACCTTTTTTGCTATATATTATTGATTCAGACATGATTTCTTCAATTGATATCTCTGTGTTTTATTGTTCATGGCTGGGTAGTCATTTGATGGGTTTAGAGTGTTAGGGATCATGGATCAATGAGCTAGACACAAAGGATTGTTATTCTTTGATATCTCTATCTATTGCTAATCTTAATGCTTTTGTTAAACTGGCCACTTAGCATCTGAATATATGTTTAATCTATTCATCAAAAGTGTTTAAGGTTGTCAGAAAAAGCATAGATATGCGATTTGTCCTTAGCCAACAAAAGTTGATATTAAGGCGAATTGTGAACCCATTGAATCAAATTGTCAATCTTGTCATCATTCTTTGATTCAAACGAAAGTATAGATATTAGAATTGATTGATAAAGGGGTAAACACCACGACAATGGGTTTATATAATCTTGTTGTTCAAATTCGAGATTGACTCTTATTGTTTTCTCTGAATAGTTGTGTGGCTAATGGTCCTAATTGTCCCGATGAATCATCCTAAACCTAGCTCTTCTATAAGCTGAAACCAAGCCAAACTCATTCTCTGCTATTTTTTTATTCTTTTATTTGCATTAAACCAATTTTCTTAGCTTCATAAAAGCAAAGTGTAAAACTGGTCCCCTGGAAGTGAATCTCAATTAAATACATCTACCATTGTTAGCTTGCAGTAGGAAAGACAAAATTTTAGTGTATAAGTGGGAAGCTATAAATCAGCCCAAATCATGTGTGTTAGTGCTAAGTACCAACTTTCCAAATGAGTCCAAGAAGAACCAGTTGAATTAAGCGCAGACGTTGGAGTTGTTGTGCTCATGGTTCATTCTTCACGCTCACAAGGAAGGCCAACAACTAATTCACGAGGAGACTGGTGGTCCAAAGACAGTGGTGCAAAGGTCAAAGTGTGAATCTGTTGGCTTAAGCTCAAATGTTTGTATTGTTGTGCTCTTGGTTTCAAACTCAGTATTGCTCACTACCAAGCTAGATACTTCATTTATATGCTCCAGATCAAGCTTGAGGAGAGGTAATGATGATCTAACCCTTATGATCTAACCCTGAAGATCTCAAGTCGTCCATTGCCTCATTTTCCTCCAAATACATTGCAAGGACTTCATAAAAAGGGGACTCTCAACTGGGACTATTCTAGGCTGAGAACTGTTAAAGAAATTCATGGACTGGAGCATTAACCTCCCATTAAGTTGAAGACTCTAGAAGAAGTTTCGATGAAGCATTAAAAAGAAGAGGGATCAAGTGCATAGAGACACCCCTCATCATTCAGAATCTATTTTATGCAAGGGGAGTAACCATTTCACTCATTAAAAGTTGTTTGATTGGTTTATGCCTTGAGAATTGATGGAAGTGGTTATGCATTGTGTTTTAGGTACTTGGAGTCTTTGCTGGTCGTCCCTAAACCCTCTTGAAGATGGCAAGAAGTCACAAGAGAGAGAGAGAGATATATCAAACTGGCTTAAAGAAAAGATCAGAGATGTTGGTGTGTGCAAGAAGTTGAGTTCACCCTTCCACCACAAGTTAGGCCATGATCCATGGTTTATGAGTTCCCAAAACATTATCATAAAACTCATAAACCCACTGGCCAGTCTCTAGGATGAAATTTTTTGTACTCTTTTTCCTAAGTGATGATTTTATCTCAAAGAAGATTTTCACACTTAGATTTTTAATGAGGCAAAAAATTTCAGTTCCAAACTTGCCCAAGGATCTCCTATGGTCAAGCTTGAGGGGAAATGTTGAAATAAAGAGAAAGGTAGAAAGGAAGAGTTGGCAACCCTTCCACAAGCAACCCATCCACAGCCGACCCATCCACAACAAACTCATCCACTAGCAACTCATCCACAGCCGATCCATCCACAACTTTTGTCTATACAAACCTTTTAGGCAACTGACTGGAGATCAAGTCTTGAACGTGTGGAAACGACCTAATATGACTGTTGGAAAGATCCAAAAGTCAAGATAAAAGTTCGAGGCAAAGGGAATTAATTCAAGTTTGAAAATAGAGTTGTTGAAAAAGTTGCACTCTTTTATCCAGCATCTTGAAGAGAAAAAAGAATCTCAATCATTCAATTCAAATCCTCACATCCTTACCATTCATTTTGAATCCATATCTATCTTCTCTTTGTCCTCTTTCTTTCGTTTATTTAGTGAGATCTGATTTTAAAGTGGTCTTTCTTGTAACAGATTTGCTTCTGGAGAAATGAACCTCCTTTTTCAATCTATTCTCTAGTTCACCATTCTCACAACTATTTCATGCATATTCTTGGCCATAAAACTTTTTTCTCTCATTCTCAATAACTTTATTGCATACGTTTCCTATCACCCATTCTCTATTCCCTTTTGACCATAACACACAAATCTCAACATGTTGATTTTGTTCTCACCCATATTTATCAAACTCTAACATAGTGTTGATTTACTATCATAGCAAAAAAATTAGTATCTGAATACATCTTCGAGCAATAATTTTAAGATCCAATTTTTGTTGTATTTAAGAAATCCTCTAGAGGAAGTTACGTTTTTGGCTCCTGATTTTCGTTTATTTTCACTCTCTTTCCTTCTGTTTCTTCTCTTCATTATTCTGCTCTTGGACTAACCTGAGTAGCAAAAGGAAATAGCAAATAATTGATATCACGTGTTAGCGTCAGGATAACAATCAAAAGAGATGAAATGTTTTTGTGCAATCGAATTTTACTCTAATTTTCCCAGTGGTGACTCATGAGAATGATCATCGACTAGCCACAGACCAAAATCTTGGAAGCGTTTCAACTTGTTGTCGTAGCCGACAATGTAATTATTATGAACTATCACATGTTCTCCCTTTGTCTCATTAACCCATGTCTCGTTATTGAAGTACAATCCTCCTGACGGGAAAGCTGATTGTGGAAGCAAGTAGACATCTACCTGGATAATATAAAATCACAAAAGAGTTGAGAATGGACTAGTGAAAATTTACATCTAAGATTGAAACTAACAAAGTAATTTCATAATTTATATTTATGATGAAGAAATAAATTCTATTAAACATCATTATTTTCTTATGCATGGATATAAATATTTACATAGTGGTTTGTAAATTTTAAGTCACTTTAATTTATATTATGAAAAATGATCTTGTATTAAGATCATTATGTTCTCTTCTTAATTAGATTTTTTTTCATGTATAATAATTTGGATTGGTTCATGTATGGTACGTTGAGTTCCATATATTTTGTTCAAACTATATTTTTTTTAATTAACTTAAAATTGAATATTTGATTTCATAGCTTCATTTAATTCAGTTCATCCTCTTAGAGTTCCAAATATATTTTATAAATATTAATAAACTTTGGTATACGTTTTTTGAAAATATTGGAAAAAATATAATATTGTAGTTGCACTAATAAACATAATCTATAATTATTTTTAAAATTAATGTAATATATGGATATTTATAAAATAACTACTTCCTATTAATTTATTAGTGACTTTTTTTAGAATTGTGAAGATATCTTATAATTTATATCTAGGAAAATGAAGTAAAATGTTATTTAATAATTTTTTGGATGTGATTGAGAAATATGATATTAGATGATAAGTTGTTTTTAATTATCTTCATTTAATCATTTGATCAAAATATAATCATAATAAATTACTATTTAACAAAAAATATCTAAGTTATTTTAATTTCTAAGCTTTTTCAAATTATATTTAATATATAAACCTATATATTTGAATATTTTTAGGTAATTTGTTTTTAATTTATGTTGTTTAGGGAAAATATATACAAAAAAATAAAAATCGCTGTATATATTCAAAATCTATATATGTTATAATTATCTCCTTTTACTATTATATGGTTGTATAAAAGGAAATTTTAATTAAAAAGTTAATTATTTTTTATTTATAAAAAATAAATATAACAATTTTAGTAATGGGAACTAGATATAATTTTTAATTCATTAAGGGTAATCTTGTAACTGAATCTTGTGAGAATTGATGTGCGCACAACATGTATGAAATTTATTTCTCAAATTTATATCTAAGAAAATTAATTAAATATTATTTAATAAGTTTGTATTTTTTTAATTTGGCATTTGATTTGAGAAATTTGATATTAGATGATCGATTTATGTTATTTGAATTTATTTTATTTTTAGTCATTTGATCAAAAATAAAATCATTATGAAGTATTATTTAATATATATATATATAAATAATTTATTTGTTTCGAATGTTTTGCAAATTATTTTTTACTTTTATAATTTTTTAAAAAACTATTATATCTAAAATTATTTTATTTTCTAAAATAATTTCAATTTTTAATATATATGAAATTATATATTTTGAAAATTGATATATATTTTCGTTGTATGTATGGTTTTTGGGAAAATATAAAGTAAAAATTATTTTATATATACAACATTTATATAAGATTTCCTTTTTATTACTTATAAGCTTTTCTAAAAATTAAATTTAAACTAAAAAGATAAATAAATTTTTATTAATAAAGGATATAATACTTTTTTAGTAATTGCAATTGAGTATAATTTTTAATTCATTAGGGGTATTCGTGTAATTGACCTTTGTGAAAAAATCAATGTGAGCGTAGAACATAGGAAAGAGACTTATTAAATAATGCTATAGATTTTTATTTATGTTCTTAGGAAAATATAAAATTAAAATCATTTTATATGTACAAAAACTATATAATATTTCCTTTTTATTATTTATATGGTTTTCTAAAAGGAAATTAAAAAGAATTAATTTTTATTAATAAAAATGTAGTAAATAATTGTACTAATGGCAATTAGGTATAATTTTAATTCACTTAGGGCATCATTATCCATGTCTCTTAAAGAGGTTCTTAAGGGGTGGGGCCCATATAATTTAAAAAACTCAACTCTTAAATCTTTTGTGTAAGAGACAACTCTTGGACTATTCGCTGGCCCCACTAACACCTGGCGGCCCGCGATTGACTTATCTTTTTTTTTTCTTAAATCAAATCAAAAACAAAAAAAAATAAGAGCCCTTTGAAGATGCTCTTAGGATATTCATGTAGTTGACTTTTATAATAATCAATGTGAATGCAACACGTAAGAAACTAACTTCTCGTATAGTATCATAGAGATTGGTAATGAGTGGACTGGTTCATTTATCTTACTTTGAGTTACCTCTTAGTTCCAATATATAATCATAGTGCTTTCTTAAAGGATTTAAAACATTAATATCATTAAACCCAACAATTGGGTAAAAGAAGCTTATGACAAATTTATAGAAAGTAAATGTTGAACTTAGAGGAAGCAATTACATACCTGAGTTGTTTTGTGAAGTGCCCGATTAAAAGCAGGTTGATCATGTGGTTTCTCTGCTTCAGTGTTAGACCAATGCTGAGCTCGAATTTCTTCCACCCATTTCTTCAATAGAAGCTTTGCACCACTGGTGCAACGCAAGAAAATCATGCAGCTACATACATAAGTCACTCCGTCTTGACTCGGTGGCAAACCATGAGAGTGATTTAAAGGCTTAATCTGACAGCACCAAGATCAACAGATAATAAGGATAAATAAATACTTAAAAATGCCAAAGTTGCAGTTACGTACCTCAGTCATGTCATCCATAAAGTATACGTCGTGGCTTCCCTGTAAATAGTTAAACGGATCTTGTAGCCAGACCATATCAACATCATTGTACATCACATTGTAACCTAGCTTCAAAATGTCCAAGAGATGTTGTGGTCTCCGAGAAGTAAGATTGTAGAAACCCTAATCAGAGATAATGAAATTGGTTAGAACATCGGATTATTCACATACAAGTTATTTTTGTAGATAATCACAGTGGGCAGAGCTGGTCTTGGTATAAACCCATCAAACATGGCTTGGACCAATTCGTTAAGTATAGGAAAGGTTTAGTTTATCGAAAGGGCCAAGTTTATATATTTTATTTTTAATAAGTACTAACTGTCAAAGTAAATATGTAAATATATCATTATATTTATTCTAGTACTGATCATACTGTTTTTCTTATTAGAACTACAATTTGCAAAAAAATAAAAAACGTTCAAGCAGAAAGAAATAAAAAGTTAGTTGAGGTATTAGATTATTTTAGACAAATGTACATGTATACCTCAATATGTTATAAGAAGTCTTGAATGGATTTCTGATTGTGTCAATTATAATATTATGATTAAAAATAATCATAAAATTTTAATTGGTAAGTTTGAATGTAATATTTTCAAACAAAAAGTTTGCAGGTCATCTATACTATACTATTATTTGCTAACTGTTTTATTTTATATAAGCTTTCACGTAAAAGTTAAAGTGGTTAAAGTCGTTCTTACCATTCCTTAATGAATAATTTAATTTATTTATTTATTATATAATTATTTATACCATATAATTATATAACAAGTTTAATATACATTTAAAAGGTAATTCTTAAATATCTTGTGTTGTTATCCAAAAATAATATTTTTAATTACAAAAAAATAATGTTGATATGCAATTAATAATGTATATAATAATTATTATTATTGACATGATTTTGCATGCATAAGGGAGCATAACACCTAGTAGAAATTATACTTAAAATAATATATCAAATTTTATTTTGTTCTAATCCTTAGAAATATTATATCTTAAGAAAATAATTTTTTTTGTAACAAATATTTCAGTTACAATAAGAAAAAAGAAAATATCTTTAGAAAAAGATTTAAGAGGGCCAAAATACTTTGTAAATCTGTTATAACCTGAGAAGTTTCATAACCGGCACCTTGAGTAGATTAATCCTTTTTGGTGTCTATATAGTAGTTATGAATAGGCATCGAACTGAGGATAGAAGAATAGAACCTAGTTTGGACATATAATGCATCACATACATACGATCCGTACGCTTCAACCAGATGATTCATTTTTTTGTTTCAAACTAAACAATCATAATTCACTGTGGTTAAAGTTATAACTTCAAGGGAAAAATTATCAGGCATAAAAAGAGAGCTGATAGCAGTTATACCGTAAACAGCTATACAAATATCATTAAAAAAAATTCAATCAAAACAGGGGATGCAAAAATTAGTCAAAAAAAAAAAAAAAAAAAAAAGGGGACGCAAAATGAAGACACAAACTTATGATCTTAGTAACGAGTGAAATAACACTAGCAATAAACGAACATGGAAGATTTTTGTAAGGATCCATCTCATATTATTTCAAGCTAAAGATAGGCATTGCATAGGAAAATGTGAAACCTCTCAATGTACCTGGGAACCAAAATGGTGTGCGGCTTTAGGATCCAAGGCTGGAGGAATGAGAACGGCATGACCAGGCCACTTCTCGTTGACTTTGTAGAGGAGAGCGTAATCTTCAGCGATCACGAGAACCTTTTCATGATGCTTCTGTCTAGAAACGCTAATCAACCAGTTATTGAGAAAAGGCAAGAAAGGATAGCTAACTGCGCAAACGATCACCGTCCCGTTCTTAGCAACAAACTTGGCCGCTTGAGCAAGGGTATAGTCGCGCCAGTCAGAGATCAAGAAAGGAGAAGTAGGAGAAGAAGACGAAGAAGAAGAAGAAGAGGTTCTGTTTTGAAACTGGAATAAGGGAGACTCTGACAATGGTAAGTATACACCGAGGAGAACCAAGAGAGCTAGAAGGAAGAGGAAGAGACCGTTGCGATTTAGAAACGAAATGGGACGGTTTGAGATTGGACGTTGTTGCTGCTGCGCCATTGTTGTAGCAGGAGATGAAACAAAACTTGGTGAGAAGTTTTTTTTATATGTGGGATCGATTCAAAAAATGGGAGAGAAAACAAAACAAAAAGTCAGCGACAGGGTTCAGGTATAACAACGTGTAGAGATACTCAATCTCCATTATTATTAATTTAATAATGTATACGACAATGAGAGATAACGTACACTATGTTCTTTTATAAAAATATGTGGGTTTGATGTTTCGTGTTGCGTACATTGTGTAGATTAAAAGGTCGAAACGGCGTGGAAACCTGCGGAAATGCTTCCTATTTCGAAGTTCAACGATCCAAGAACTTTTAGTACATTAACCACTACGAGCGTGTCTTCCAATGGCTTGCATGAACAGAAGATGACTCATCACGATAAACAAATAAAAACAAATCTAGTTAGTTGTTGGCACGTTCTCATGTGCTCGATTAATTACGAATCAAATATTTTAGTACATGTTGTCACCGTATACCATATAAATAAATACTCCCTCTGTTTCTAAATAAGTGTCACTTTATCTTTTTATTTTTGTTTCAAAATAAGTGTCACTTTGCATTTTCAATACAATTTTTAACATATAATTTCTTTCTTACCCTTTTAAATAACCAATAGATGTTTTTTAAAATCATTTTTATTCAAATAATTGAACATTAAATGAGGGTATATTAGTATATTTTTCTATTTTCTTAATCTCCGTGAAAAGTGTCAAAGTGACACTTATTTAGAAACGGAGGAAGTAGTTTTCTGTTGTCCTTCTGTGAGATTGCCATTTAGTTAATTTAAAGTACTCTTTGGCCTTTCAACAATTTGTTTTCTCGTTGGTTAATTTTTTGAACCGAGTTCGGTCTTTATTCAGTGAGAAGGTGACGAGACTTTGATAAGGGTTTTTAGTCCTCAGAACAAATCAATATAGTATTGAAGATTGTCGAACCATAGAGAACTAATGATCTACACACTAAGAATACACAAACTTTCTTAATCTAAGCAAATAAGATGATAGAGGATTTGTAACAAGCTAAACTCCTAAAATTATAAACAAAGTGATCTCAAGTTCAAACAAGAAATAAGTGCAATAATCAAACTTTCAATCAATAGCTAAAGATAGATCCATGGGCAAGATAATCGATATCGGGTGATCAAGATTCAATCTAGGATGCTCAAACAAAATAATCAACAAGTCTATAGGTCTAGATCTCATTCAAATAGATTAATCCACTCTCGTGACAATAATCCCTATGCTAATCACGCATTAAACATCAACTCTCGTTGGCCTAACACATTCAAGCATGCATAAATAACAAGTCTACTAACCATTTAATATCTCTAACATCAATTCTCATTGGCTAGACATGCAAAAGACAATAATAGGTTGATTCAAGCATTTCATCGAACAACTTTCGGGCATGAAACAACTTATGATCTAGATTAGATTTCTCAACCTTAATCTAGCATTAAGATCACCTAATATGTCTTAGAACAATGTTAATCAAGCAAGAATCATCCTAAATATCCACCTAATCACCCTAATCTACTTAACCCATAGATCACAAAGTGTCTACTCAATAAACATCATGAGAAACCTTAAATCTATGTGAGATTCAAGGCTAATCATAACAAGAGAAACACAAATGTAAAATGAAATACTTCTTTTAAAATGATCAAAAGATTCAAGCTTTTACAATCATAAACAAAGTCTTGAGAGAAAAATGAGATCCCCGGGTTTTGGGGGTCTAAAACTATTTATAAGAAGGTAAAACTCGAGCTGGTTTGATCCCATAAACCAAGGTCAATCCGGAATAAACCGGTCAACAACTTGATTTTGTGACTTGTCTTCTTCGTAGCGGCCATTGCATCCCGCTCCACCAAGCCGCTACGAAACTCGTATTGCTCCCAGCGGTTACGATGTGCCGCTGTATAGAGCCGATATGAAACAGGGAGTTAGAGATGCAGAGCCAGCGGCCAAGCAACACCGCTACGTCCAGCCGCTGCGAACCGCTTGAGACGGATGGCTCGTTGCCTTTGTCTTCTTCATTTCAAGCTTTAGTCGCCGTGGCTGAGCTCGTGCTCCGGACAGCCGCACCGGTGCTCGTTCTTTTTAATCTGCCGTGGTATGGCTCTTCTTCATCCTCGCCGCGACGTCACCGGATCAAGCTCCCATGGTGAGCTCTTCCATCTCCGGTGCGTCAAGCTTCGAACCATCGCAACCTCCAGCGCACTTCAACTCTCCACCACCAGATCTGGTTCGAGCCCGTGCTCAACTCCTACGTCGTGGCTGGGTCGAGCTCGTGCTCTCCCATCGTCAAGGAACGCAGCCATCTCGTAACGGAGCTCCAATGGTGGATTTGAGACATTTTGCATCCCTGGTCCTCATAGTTTTGGCTGTTTACCATTCAGCCCCAAGCTTTGGCAATTGCAGAAACATCCACGCGTATCAACCCCAAAGTTCCTATCGTGCAATTTAGCCCATGAAATATTCCGGATTTGCAACCTTAGTCCCTGATCTCTTGTTAACATCACATTTTAACCCCCAAACTTCCATAATGTACAATTTAACCCTTGCTTTTCGCCTTAAACTTTCAATTGTGCACTCCAAACCCTGTCAAATGCAATTATGCATGCAAATGCAATTATGCATGCAAATGCAATATAGAGACCTAAATGCAACCTAGAATGATGTTTATAACCTAAAATATGAATCTTAAACTCATCAAAATCAAGAGATATCAATTCCCCCAAACTTTCTCTTTACTTGTCCACAAGTAAACTTTCAAGAAAAAGATGATGAGATGCTTTAAAATGGGAGCTTGTAACTAAAAGAACACTTTCTAACTTTCAACATGATATCCTAAAAGAAACATAGCAAATAGCATGAACAATCTTTCTTATTACACTCTAGCTTCTCAAGGCCTATCTTAACTCTAATATTTCTACACAAGTCACTTACTCATCAATTAACAAGTCTCTTAACAAACTCTCACATTCATTAAACAATAATCATTAGTGCACTCTTGCAAATGGGCAATTGGTCCTAATCACTTAGCTTGGTGAGAGAAAGGCTTGAAGCTATGGTGAAGTAAGAGGGTTATCAAGTTTATCATGGTGGTTTACTCTCAAGAACAAGTAGCTTGACATTATGCATAATATATCTAAGAAAGAGAACAATTCATGCATACAATGATTGATCCTCATTGTTCTACCCATTTCCTAGACACAAAGCAATTACTACCCTTGATTCTCAATGTCAAACTCTCTTTCACTCACTTAAAGACCCCAAGAACACTCAAGAACACTCTTACTTTTAGAACTCTTTGTTTCTTTTGCCTATTAGGGATTCACTATTTTTCTTAGCCTTAGCTCTCTTTTTTCTTCTTCTTTTTCCCCACTCTTTTGATTTTTTTGTTTCTTTCTCTTAGGGGGTTTTTCTTTCTTTTGATACTCTTTGAGCTAATATTTTCTTTTTCTTTGATCCCTAATATCTTATTTTTTTTAGACTTTTGAGTTCACTCTTTTCACTCACTTTTCTCTCAACCCTTCAAGATCAAACACTTAATACTCCCTTCCCATCCTATTAGCTAGACAATTGTGAGATCTCAAAGCTAGCAAGTAATGAGGATCAATCATTGTCGTTCCCAATACTCTCAACATTATGCACATCTCAAACTTTCAGAAATGATCTCACTCATCAAATTGACTAGAGCTTGAAGTAAAGGTAAGGGTAAGGGTGAGGAGAACCATCCAAAGTGGAGATGGCCACTTGACTTGCCAAAGATTGGTAGAAAGGATTAAGACCAACTCAAGTGTGTGTGAGGTAACCATGATCAAGCACAACAAAAGCCCATAAGCAAGAAAGATTAGGTTCATTAACTCAAATAAGATTGGAGTTGGTTTAAAGAACAAGTCAATATCAAGCTCACAACAAGTTTCAGGTAGAGTTTTCAAGGCTCGAAGCATACAAGATTTTGAATAGATGTTTAAGCTACTTGATATGTTTGGCTAGGGTATCATGTTGAGTTCTAGACATGTGCTCTTTGCAAGGAAATTAAAACACAGCTCCCTATGCATATGGATGCAACCTAAATGCTTCTAGACTCAATCCTAAAGATGCAAATAAAACAAAATATGAATCTAAATGTTTGTTTTAGTGTTTTTTCGAAAATTTTCAAGTTTTTCTATGCAAATAAATATGTACAATGCAATGCATGAGACTCATGACAAGTAAACAAAACAAAACACAATGTGAGATAGTAGACTCTCCCCCAAACTTACTTCACACAATCTCTTGTGTGAGAGTAAAGTTGAAAGAGAGATCAAAGAAAAATAAAACATGATGAACTAAGTATTGACAAAGGTAGAATGCACTTACTTGAAGTTGGCCTTGATGAGAGAAGGGGATGAGGAAAGAGGGCTTGCTGTGACCTTGACCATTTTGTCTTGACCTCTTGGAAAGATTTAGAACTCCCCCAAACTTGTCCCTAAACTTATTCAAAAACACTAAAGCAAGATAAAATAGAAATAGAAATATATATACAAAGAATAAACATGGGAATGCCTCCCAAGCGCGCTTGTTTTAAGTCTCTAGCTTGACTTTGTGTGCATGCTAATCATAAGTATCAAAAGGTTGAGCCAATGCACCTTTGATCCTTCTCCTACAAGAACAAGAAACAAAGTATGCAAAGTAGCACACTACTGTCCATAGAAAATAGACAGATTTTTCATCAAAGAGCTTCACTAAAGATGTAGCATGAATTAAGAAATGCTCCTTGAGGTTCAGATGGTCATGAGAATCAAATGCATTTGGTGAAAACACAAAGTCAACTACAGGCTCAAACAATGTTTTAACAAAGTAGTCAACTCTATCTTCATCAATCAAATAAAACACAATGTTCTCATTCTCATGATTGTTTTTGACAAGGGAATTTTCTATCTCAAGCAAGAGCTTATCCACATCAAGTTCATCCCCTAAATCAGCTAGCTCAAGAGGAAGTCTAGATTTATCAAGCATAAAAAACTCAGATTCAAGATCAATTGAAGCCCAAAGATAATTCTTGTCAAAATAAACTTCAATGTGATCTCTAGCAAGTTTTTCTACTCTCAAGTCATCTAGTTTTCTAGTTTCACATATCAGATCAAGACATTCATTGATAAGCACCAGAGAATCAAGATTAGGGGCAATGTTCTCACCACAAGGCAAGCAAATTTCCTCAAGTTGAAGTTTTAAAGTAGAAATGCTTGTACCTTCCAGCTGGAGTGGTGGAACCCAATACATTACCTCATTAAGGGCACAAGCAGCATCAAACTCATCTTGAGTAACTTCTCTTCCTTCAAACTCTGCCCTATCTCTAATGAGGTGTATCCAGACCATTTGTGCTAGGTGTCTCATTGGCTTGCCCCAATACTCTTTCATTCTCTTAAGCCGATGTAACTCTACTCGTTAGTCTGGTGTGAGTATGCGTATATCAAAGGATAGTGGCTCCACATATGGCTGATCTTCAATGTGATCTTCAAATATGTCTTCCTCTTCTTGTGGCTTCTCAAAGTGCCTTGAAGCCATCTCTACAAATAATAAAAGCTAGAATAGAAAGTTAGTAGATGTACAAAAGCAAAACAAAGCAAGAAAATAAAGCTTAGCCACAAGAAAATCTGAAATCCTAATGATAAATCTACTTAGTTCCCCGGCAACGGCGCCAAATTTGATAAGGGTTTTTAGTCCTCAGAGCAAATCAATGTAGTATTTAAGATTGTCGAACCACAGAGAACTAATGATCTACACACTAAGAATACACAAACTTTCTTAATCTAAGCAAATAAGATGATAGAGGATTTGTAACAAGCTAAACTCCTAGAATTATAAACAAAGTGATCTCAAGTTCAAACAAGAAATAAGTGCAATAATCAAACTTTCAATCAATAGCTAAAGATAGATCCATGGGCAAAATAATCGATATCGGGTGATCAAGATTCAATCTAGGATGCTCAAACAAAATAATCAACAAGTCTATAGATCTAAATCTCATTCAAATAGATTAATCCACTCTCGTGACAATAATCCCTATGCTAATCACGCATTAAACATCAACTCTCGTTGGCCTAACACATTCAAGCATGCATAAATAACAAGTCTACTAACCATTTAATATCTCTAACATCAATTCTCATTGGCTAGACATGCAAAAGACAATAATAGGTTGATTCAAGCATTTCATCGAACACCTTTCGGGTATGAAACAACTTATGATCTAGATTAGATTTCTCAACCTTAATCTAGCATTAAGATCACCTAATATGTCTTAGAACAATGTTAATCAAGCAAGAATCATCCTAAATATCCACCTAATCACCCTAATCTACTTAACCCATAGATCACAAAGTGTCTACTCAATAAACATCATGAGAAACCTTAAATCTATGTGAGATTCAAGGCTAATCATAACAAGAGAAACACAAATGTAAAATGAAATACTTCTTTTAAAATGATCAAAAGATTCAAGCTTTTACAATCATAAACAAAGTCTTGAGAGAAAAATGAGATCCCCGGGTTTTGGGGGTCTAAAACTATTTATAAGAAGGTAAAACTCGAGCTGGTTTGATCCCATAAACCAAGGTCAATCCGGAATAAACCGGTCAACAACTTGATTTTGTGACTTGTCTTCTTCGTAGCGGCCATTGCATCCCGCTCCACCAAGCCGCTACGAAACTCGTATTGCTCCCAGCGGTTACGATGTGCCGCTGTATAGAGCCGATATGAAACAGGGAGTTAGAGATGCAGAGCCAGCGGCCAAGCAACACCGCTACGTCCAGCCGCTGCGAACCGCTTGAGACGGATGGCTCGTTGCCTTTGTCTTCTTCATTTCAAGCTTTAGTCGCCGTGGCTGAGCTCGTGCTCCGGACAGCCGCACCGGTGCTCGTTCTTTTTAATCTGCCGTGGTATGGCTCTTCTTCATCCTCGCCGCGACGTCACCGGATCAAGCTCCCATGGTGAGCTCTTCCATCTCCGGTGCGTCAAGCTTCGAACCATCGCAACCTCCAGCGCACTTCAACTCTCCACCACGAGATCTGGTTCGAGCCCGTGCTCAACTCCTACGTCGTGGCTGGGTCGAGCTCGTGCTCTCCCATCGTCAAGGAACACAGCCATCTCGTAACTGAGCTCCAATGGTGGATTTGAGAAATTTTGCATCCTTGGTCCTCATAGTTTTGGCTGTTTACCATTCAACCCCAAGCTTTGGCAATTGCAGAAACATCCACGCGTATCAACCCCAAAGTTCCTATCGTGCAATTTAGCCCCTGATCTCTTGTTAACATCACATTTTAACCCCCAAACTTCCATAATGTACAATTTAACCCTTGCTTTTTGCCTTAAACTTTCAATTGTGCACTCCAAACCCTGTCAAATGCAATTATGCTTGCAAATGCAATATAGAGACCTAAATGCAACCTAGAATGATGTTAATAACCTAAAATATGAATCTTAAACTCATCAAAATCAAGAGATATCAGACTTGTCGGTGGGTTATGATAAAGGCGGTTTATTCTATAAGCGGCAAAAGAGTAATTTTTATTGATGAGAGAGTTCAATATACAAATAAGGAAACAAAGCTGAGGTGAGCTTAGCCCTCATGTACAAGTCGGAAAGAAAGTATATAGTGTAAATCCTAATTCTAGCCGCTTTGTGAATGTATTCAATTTCGGATCCCCTTCTTGTTGCCTTCTCCCCTTCTTTTATAGTGATGCTCTATTCGCCCTAGTGAGCTGGTCTCGTGTCTAAAGGTTTTTCGCCAGATGGGCCTTGGTCGGCCCACTAAGGTAAATCCCTTAGTTAAGTGTCGTTAACTCGACTAATCGCGGGGATTATCCGAGTTAAGCCAATTTGATCGCTAATCAGTCGAGGTGTCGGGTTGATTTCCAAACGGGTCGAGCCTATTATTCAATGGGCCTTGTAAGAGGGAGTAATCCACCTCCTACAGTAAGTCCCCAGATCCGTTGCTGAGTTATGCATTAAGTCGAGATGGATTTTGTCGATTTGGTGCATTGAATAGTAGGGTCAGTCGGTTTGTTTTAATGTATCTGCTGGTTGTTAGCTCGTCGTCTTGGTTCCGGTGCGTTCACTATGCCACTAGCTCGTCACTCGGGCATTAATACGCTTACTACGTAGTTAGCTTGTCACCTTAGAGGTTTGCGGGAATGTGAACGGTCATGAGAAAATGTGATGTGCCCTTGGTCAAGAATACGAAGAGGGAGTCAACAAATAATTCATGGTCGTGGTCTACATCTCGGTTTTACAAAAACTCTTTAGTCTTAGTCTTTGATTCTATTTTTCAATGTCTCGTTTTTAGCATATTCTTCTTTGAATTTCTACAACTTGTAATCCTAAATAGGGCCTAAGAGGCACAAAATAAATCATTGAGTTTTTTTCCCTTTCATTTGAGTTTATCTCTTTGTTCTTTGCTTAGAACATTTCTGTTTCTTGGTGAGGTTATCTCCGAGTAAACAAATTTTTGTTTTGCTGGACTTGTGCGTCACATCAAGCAGCAAACGAACCATCTGGTAGTATCATCGGGCCATCCGCAACCCTTTGTGTCACCATTCAACCCATCAGTTCTCCCTTTTAGCGAGTTCATATCCTTTGAACCGTTTGAGTGATCATTTCCGAATCTAGGACGTATCAAGTGGTATCAGAGCCACTCAATCGGTATCATTTATCCATTCTTCTCATCTTCCATTTCAATTTCTTCAAACACTTCTTCTTCTTTATGTCTTGAATTTGGGCCCCTCATTACCGGGACATCATCTCCTATACCCACCCAGCTATATCTCTAATCTCCGTAAGACATGAAAACAAAACAAAAATGGTAAGTTAAATAAAAAGCCGGAAATTACATTTAACCCTAGAACATTTGAAGTATTTACCGGTTGTACCTACCTTAACCGAAGGAATAACCGAATTGAGTTGAACCACGAACCAATCCCTAATTTCGAACCAAAATTAAAACCTAACCGTCCAAAAACCGAATTGTACCAATTCCCTTTGTTAAATCCCCAAACCAGACCCGATGGGAGACCCGATTCCCTCCCATTTTCTTCCTTTTTCTTTCTTTGTGAAGCCATTCTCTCGACACTTCGGCGACACAACCGAGGGAGACCACCAGCGACGGCCAATCCCACCGAAGAGGAGACCAGCGACGGCCAATCCCACCGATAGCGACACAACCGAAGGTATGTCTTCCTCGTCGGTTCTGTTTCTCCATCGATTGAGTTTACCTCGGATGGAGAAAACTTGTATATAACTTGATTTGACATTTTTTGAAGAAACTACAAAACGTCGGTTCATTTCTTTAGGGTTGGAGAAAATGTCGGCTTTGTTTAGTGTTGCTTAGGGTTTTTTAGATGGTGACACCACCAAATGGTTAATTAAGTTGCTTAGGGTTTTTTAGATTCGGTCCATCGATCGAGTGACGGCTTTGCTTAGCGTATTTGATTGATTGAGTTCATGAATTAGCTCTGTTGATCGAGTTCATGACGCTAGTTTTGGTTATATCGAGTGCATGATGCTTGATTGAGAATTTTATGCTAGCTCAGTCGATGGAGTTCATGATGCTTGATTGAGTTCATTTGCTAGTTTTCGGTTATAGCAAATGGTCAAATAAAACTGAAAATGATATAGATTTGGTCTGTGACTTTAGCAAGTTCCTTGACATGCGTCTAACTTTGTCTAGCTTTTGTTTCTTGATTTGGTCCGTGATTTGTCTAACTTAGTTGATTTGTCTAATTTTTGTTTCTTGTTTGCAGATGGTGCAACCGCAAGAACCTCATTTCTTCCAACCTTTGCTTCCTGGATTCCATACTTACTTGGTAAACACACTCTCTCTATTGCCTTTTCTTGATTGCAAGAACCTGATTTCTTCCTTGTTTGTGTAACTTACCTCAAATCTTGATTGCAGACAATACCCATTGTATTTTTCTCCAAGCACATCCAAGGGAAGACGAATGGGAACACATGGACACTAACATCCGACGCTACGAATCAAACATGGCAAGTGATACAAGAAGAGAGGCGACTCACCCGAGGTTGGAAGGAGTTCGCTGAGGCACATGACCTTCGAATAGGAGACATTGTCATCTTCAAACTCAAAGGTTCCATGGTCTTTCACGTCACTCCCTTTGGTCGGAGCTGCTGTGACATCCAGTACACATATCCAAACTCAATGGAAGAAGCCCATGACCACCAGAACAATAGTAAGTGTGATTCAAAGTCACCGTACTAGCATAGGTTACTTATGAGGTTTTTTGAAGTTGTTGTTTGTTTCTTGTGTTTCAGCAGGAACATGGGCAAGGTTTTCTTACTCGTGGGACTACTGTTTGAAGGCTGAGGTCACGGATTCTAATGTCCGTGAAGACAAACTTGTGAGTGAAACGAGTGTTCTTTTGTGTACTTACACATCTTTATGTTCTTTATGTTCTGACACATATGTTTATGTTCTTTTGTTGCAGGATCTCCCTGTGGGGGCTACTGGTTGTAATGCTCTGAACAAAGAATGCAAGAAGGCGAAACTAGTGAACATAGAGGGAAAGGCGTGGAATGTGTCAATGCGATTTAACGAATCAGGCGGCTTCTACTACATCAAAGGGTGGAGAAAGTTCTGTGCTGAAAACAAATGCCACATTGGAGACAGCTTTGTCTTCAATGTGGTTGGAGATGGGAACACTTGGCCATTGACGTGTGTTTGTGCTCCAAGTAAGGAGTGTCTTAAATCTGCAGGTGACATTGCTTCTTCCTCCCGGGTGAACTAGGAAGATCATGTGTTCTAGTTGGGGACGCGTCTATGTTGGTTGTGACTTGATCTTAAGAACACAATGTCTTGTGCTTTGAACTTATTTTGTTAATCATTTTTTAGTTAATCATTTTCGACTTTTAGTTAATCATTTTCTGTGACTTTAGTTAATCATTTTCGACTTTTAGTTAATCATTTTCTTGATTTTGGTTTGATGTTGCAAACTTGTTATTTTCGTATAATGTCACAAGACACACGCATAGAGAGATAGATAGTTTAAGTCATAAGATACACACATAGAGAAGGAAAGTAGCAACATGGATCAAAGTACCATCATACGACATAGAACAACAACAACAACAACTTAGAACAACAACAACTTAGAGCAACAAGACATGGATCATGGACGGTGGAGTTGGTAAAGCTGAGCCTTGAGGCGATCAATCTCCTCAGCCATCTCTTCGACACGGTGTACTAACTTCGTAACCTCGTCCTGAATCGTGAACACCCACGGCGTACGAAAGTGGAGACCATTATTCTGCACAAGTTTTCCTAGTTCCTAGTTATGCAAGTTTTACCTGCTTAGCAGGTTCTAGTTATACAAGTTTTACCAGTTTTGCACAACATGAAAATTACCTCAAAGTTTTTGCAGGTGAAGTACCTCCTTCCAGGTTGCGTATCAAAATCATTGGGAAACTTGTTACACGGAGATACCTCGGGAATGATACCTCCACCACACGGGCACTTGGTCGGGACGCCGTACTCCGCATCAGCCACGAAACCAAGCATGTCGTTGTGTCTCTTCAAGGCCTTCATGTGACTGTACTCCTCGTCGGGATGAGTCATGCTTCAGTTCTTACTGTCAGAGAGAAATGGGAGAAACCGAAAGAGATCGAGAGAGAGGAATGAGGGATGGAGTGGAGAGAGAGAGAGATGGCTCGGTAAAGAAGGGGGAGGGGAGGTAGAGGGATGGAGTGGAGAGAGAGAGAGATGGGACGTGACATAGAGGGGAAATAGAAGAAAATAGAGAAAAATAATGAAAATAGTTAAAATAATTAAAATAATTATTTTCCCTCATATGTTTTGGCGCCAATGTAATTTCATTTCCCTTCCCGAAATTTGTTCTTAGTTTTACATAAGATACTAGTTTTACGAGATTTGCTCATAGTTGTACTTTCTGTGGTTTATAATTTATTCAGTGTTACCAGTGCTTTCAGTTTGGTTTTCTTGTTTTACTTTCGATTTTAGTACTTGAACATGATATTTATCTTGTTCACTGCACAAATATTTGGGAAACAAACATTACCTGATAATCTCTTTTGTGACATGTTCTTCATTCACAAAGTGTGAGTGAAACTATAAGACTTATTATGGAGATAGTAAGAGTTTTCATAATTTTTGAGAAAGTTTTGAAAAAATATGTTTAATTGAATTATTAGTGAGACTAGAGTAATCATAATAGTAAATGTCATAACGAATCAAGTTTGCATCTACATAATAATAATGTCACACTCGAAACACAATGCAGTTTTACAAAGAAGATAAAATAGTTTTCCAGAGTTTTCCGAAAAAAATACAAATTACACAGAGTAACAAGTTGTGGTTAGGCCGTGTTCTGCTCTGAAGGGCTTGAACCATTTCCAAATAACAGCCAATTGAAACCAAAATTTCGCCTAGGCCACTTTTTGTTCTGTGTCCTCCTACGACGTTCTCCATCAGATGGAAGTCTATTAACTCTTTTCCTTCCCTTCCGCTTGATAGGATCCGAAGGTATGATCTTCAGCTCCCTGATGTGATCCGGGACTTCCCATACAGACATGTCTGGCACAGCATAAATTGTCCTGCAATACGCCAATGCCCACAGTTCCGTCCAATAGTATTTTGAGCACAACTCATGATATACTATGTTGATATCAGGGCTCCTACCACCCCCATTATCCACCTCATTAGTGTAATAGATATAAGCAGCCAGTCCGTGCAGACAAGGAATCTTTTCATAATCCCACACCATGCAAGTACAAGTTTTGGCAATCAAGTTCATCAAAAACATCTTCCCATTACTATCCTTGACCTCGTACTCTAGCTCATAACTATTAAGCTCCCGCACAGGTAGCGTTCGCGCAAGAACCCATAGATCGTGCAAGTAGTTCTCAACCAGAGACACTAGCATGGTACCCAATGATTGTGAAACAGCATCCTTTCGACGTTGATTAAACCAATTAGAGAATGTCCTAATGATACAATCCAACATTGGTATCAAGGCCCACCTCCTTGCCTCTCTAAACACTTTGTTCATTGATTCCATGATGTTGCTTGTGTCCAAATTGTACCTGTCACGTGGGAAAAAAAACCTTGCCCATTTGTCTTTTTCAGTTTTCTCCTCCATATACGTGTAAGCTGAAGGGAACCTTAGCTTAAATCTTTCGTAAGCAGCATTGAAATCAGCCATTGTGTACATCTTTCCCAACTCCATGAATCTATGCCCGACTACATCTTTGTTGACGTTAGAAGCATGCCCTTTAACATTTTCCTTCAAATGCCATAAACAATGACCATGGTGAGCCTGAGGGTACACGTTTGCTATTGCAAATATCAGACTTGGATTTCTATCACTCATGAAAACCAGTTCAGAAGAGTCTGGTATAACGCTTCTAAGCATCTCAAAAAACCAGGTCCAACTAGCATGATTCTCTCCATCAAGTACAGCAAACGCAAGTGGATAGCAATGACGGTTAGGATCTTGAGCTTTGGCAAAAATTAGAACACCCCCATATCTGTTCTTCAGCCATGTTGCATCGACAACAATCACTTTTCTCATAACTGCAAACCCTTCAATGCAAGCTCCCAACGCTATGAAGAGGTACTTGAATTTACCTGAGTCATCCAATTTCACACTAGTTTTTGTTCCCGTGTTCATTTGCTCTAACATGTACAAATAGCTATACATCATCCTGTAGCTATCTTCCGGACTACCACGTGTATCACAAGAAGCGAAATTCTTTCCACGCAATGCTGTGGAGTAGGATATCATGACACCAAGTTTGGACTTAACCAGAGCCTTAATATCTTTTGGAGTTGGAGTTTGCACATCTCCTGGGAATTCCTCATTCAAAAAACTTGCCACTACTTCTGCTGACGCTCTTCTCTTGTCGTTGCTGTCACTTTGTTGTGTCCGCGAGCATGTATGCATCTTCGTGTAGCTTTTTATTGAGAAAATTTCTGTCCCAGCAATCCTTGAAGCTCGTATTACCCATTTGCAGTCAGCTTGCGAACATGTTATCACCAATCGATTTCGATCAGACTTTTTAGTGACATAACGATAACATTCACAATATGCAGCTCTATCCACCATCTCCTAAATTGCCTTCTTACTTGGAAATTCGTCATGTTTATTGAGACTCAAACCATCGCCCCATTCCTTTATACAACTACTCAGTACTATTGCAGGTGGCTCTTCAACATACTTATCGGCGGTTGGATGTACGATATCAGTCTCCGCAGCCGTTTCATTCTCCGCAGCCGTTTCATTCTCCGCAGCCGTATCAGTCTCCGCAGCCGTTTCATTCTCAGCAGCCGTATCATTCTCCATACCAGTATCAGTCTCCGCATCCGTATCATTCTCCATACTTGTATCAGTCTCCGCAGCCGTATCAGTCTCCATACCAGTATCAGTCTCCATACCAGTACCAGTCTCTATAGCACTCACCTCGTTATTCCCCTGGTTCTCACCAACGTACAATGTAATGGCATTAGGTCCAACTTCATGTTCCAATAGCTGCAAATCGTTGTAGTTCATACCAACAGAACTTTTACCCACTATCGAAAGTTTATCTTTTGGTCTCGGTCCCGACCTTTCACTACTCTCCACAACCAAAAGCCATCTTTGGTTCTCTTTATCGACACATCCGAGGTAAACATAAAGATCGTCATCATCAGCAATAGTTACAGCTTTCTTGCAACGTATCACCATCGGAATGTAGCTCAATTTCAGTTTTTCCTTACGTTCATCCAACCCAAGCTTCTTATACATCTTTTCTTGTAACATTGACAACGTCACATCCTCCACTGATGCCTTCACAGATATACCATACATGCAGTCTTCATATGTAAAATGTACGAATACGTTATTGGTCATTGTATCCTGCCAAAAATATCGCACAAGATCAACAAAGTTATACCAGTTGTTCGAGTTTTCCTAGTTATTCCACTTTTCCCAGTTTTCCAACAATAATCCAAAACACTAGGTTTCGAATCGCATCTATCAACGTTTAATTCAACCATATTAATGCATTTTATACCAAATCGCTATATTAATTGACCCATCAACTAAACAATGTCGTTGTGCATTGCTCCTAGCTCGATTCCAAATACATGCATTTCTCAAGAGAAGTTGGGGGACCTGAGTTTACCTGCAATACCCAACTCTATTTGCGCCGATGGAATGCTAGACCTCCGGAAACACTTTGAAAATGGAGGAGGAGGAGAGAAGCTGTGGCGACAGAGCCGGATGGGGGAGCGGGAGCCGGCCGCGGGAGCCCGGATGGGGGAGGGAGCTGCGGGGGAGGAAGAAGATTATTTAGCTTTTCTCAATTATTTTTTTTAATAAAACCATTAACCAAACTTCCCAAACCAACGATTTCCAATCACAAACCCAACCCAATCACATTACAATTTTGGATTTTCATTCAACCCATCCCCCCAAACCAAGGTCAGTTTAGTCTTTCCACAATTCATTAAAGAGTTATGGGTATAGATGATTTTAGTGGGTATAGGAGATTGAGTGATGAGGAGGATGGGCAAAAGAGGTGATGTCCCCTCATTACCATCCACTATATATATATAAAAAAAGAAAGATCAAAAGAAAGAAAAAAAATTAAAAAAAAAACATTATTTGAAAAGTTTGATTTGTGGTTTGGTGGTGGAAGAGAAAGCCTGCTGACCGAGGAGAAATTCGGCCTTTGAGGAGGTTAAAGCGGATTCCAAAACCCAATTTTCTTATCTTTCTATCTCATTTCATAGTTTGTTTGCTTGGAAAACCCATTGGGAAACTTGGTTTGTCTTACTTAGAACTTTGAGAAGAAACTCTTGAGTGACCATCCAAAATTCCGAGTGAAACACTTGAGAGGGAGAGATTAAACACTTGAGAGTGTGAGGATTATTTTTATCTGTTAACCTTTTGTGTTGAGAATTTTCAGGTTAAGATGTTTGGACTTCAAAGGAGGAGTAGCAACGACAAATCTCAACTACAAGCTATCTCTATATCTTCATCCCAAAATTTGTTGAATACTTTTGATGAGTTTTTTCCTGTGCAGGAAAGGCCAACCCAAGGAAGAACACATAAGATTCCAAACAGGAGGTGCAAAGAGCAGTTCAAACCATCTAGAAATGAAGCTGATCAAATGAGGATTTTCGTCGGTTTGATGTCCAAGAGATATGTGAAAACTTTGAGAAAGAATTGATGAAAGTCCTTAAGGATGTCAATAAGATTCAACAGAAGAGCACAACCACATGTGCACTAGTAGACGAACCATCAATATTCACTAGTGAAGAACCCAAAGGTAAATCTGAAAAATAACCTTGAAGAGCTAAAAGATTTTTCAGATTCTTTACCCATTTTTGATGAATAATATGAAGTGCTTTTGGAAAGTTTGATCATTTGTGAGGATGAATGTGATCTTCCTTCTCGAAAATCTGATCTTATGTTTGATGATGAAGAGACTAAGGGACTAACTTGTTTTGAACCGGAGTATCCGAGTAGTCTTGTTTTAGTTTCACAGGATTTTGAGGAAGAGCAATTCAACTACCCATATCCAGAACCGCTTCTTGGCACTAACTCGCCCGGGTAAGAAGAGATCGAAGCTATTCTCGAAGGAGGAGCAAAGGGAGATCACCAGAGCTCTCAAGATAAAAGACTTTCCTGACATAACCGTTTCGCTTAAGGCCCAAAAAGGTGGGTCCTCTCATGGGGCTGGCCTAATGAACATAGTTGACGGCTTTGGTCTTGATGTGATGGAGTCGTCTGATTGCAGCATCCACCTCTCTTCTAGAAATGTTGCTGCTGTGGCATCGGCTCCTGCTCGCGGTGATCGGAAGAAGTCTCGATCTAACGGTACCGATATGGTCAACGGTGAGAAGCTCGCTGATGATTCTTCAAGGAAAAAGAACAAGAAGAAGAAGAGTAAAAAATCGATTGAGGGAGGTTCTGAAGCGAGTGGCGTTCCTCGTCTCGGGGATGAATCTGAGGGTATCCCATCTTTCGAAGATGCCGATACTGAAAATTTGACCTCTGACCCTCTGAACCTTCCGAGCAATGATCCTCCAACCGAAAACGCGGATGTTCTCCCGGCAGCTTCTCATAAAAAGAAGAAGAAGAGGAGGAAGAACGCCAGCTCGGAGGTTGAGGCGCAAGCTGCCAAGGAGACGGGCCCAACGGAAGATCAGACTGAAAACTTGGAGCCGAGAGTACTTTAGTCGTCTGATCAGTTAGTCTTCTCAGACTCTTATCTCAAGGTCGCTTGCCTCCGTCGTGAGGTAAATGTATTTCCTTTACCGTTATTCCCAGCATTCGATTGCTTCATTTTCTCGCATTTCGGCTGGTTTTTCCATCTGCTCGTAGGTTGAAAATGGGGTGAAACTCTTGGTCGAGAAGTATGACGCCGAGCTCAAGACGACCTATGCTTGTTTGGGAAAAGCCCAAGAGAAAAGCAAAAAAGCGCGGAAGAAGGTCGCAGCGCTCGAAGCTTTGCTCAAAGGGGCTTAGACAGCTAAGGAAGAAGCCGTCAACCAAGCGGAAGCTCAGGCAAGGAAACTTGAGAAGGTTTTTAAGGAGTTGGAGGTTGCGAGGGTCGCTGTGGAAGAGATTCAAAGGGAAAATCTCCAGCTCGAGAAGGATAAAGCCACGATCGCTGAAGAGTTCGAGAGGGAGGCTTCCTCTCGAAGAAGGTCTCGTCTCTGCGAGGTCACTCGTGAGTGGGCGAAGGTCCGCGCTGCAATGGCCGCCAAGGCGGAGGTCCACTTCAAGCGACTTCGAGAGCGCAAGGAGAAGATGGATAAATTTGACAATGCGTGATGTCTCAGGAGCCAAGCTTTCGGGATCCGCAAATGCTTGGAGATGCTTAAGGAAGAAGGGGAGGCTATTCCACAGGAATGGATTGATTTCTTCCGAGGGGAGGAAAAGCTGAGGAAGGCGGAAGCTGAGAAACTCGATCTCGGGTCGCCCGAAGAAGGCGATTACTTGCTATCCCCGCTCGAGCTCGAGTCCGAGTGTATTGACGAGACACTCCTTGCTTTCATAGAGGCCGGATACGATAAGCCTCCCCCTGATTTTGACCCCAACGGGTTGAACCTGGACTTGCTCGACCCTGAGTCTGCTTCGGGGCTTCGCTCGACCAAGAACGAGGAAGATGATGGGCAGCGGAACGCCGACTTGCAGGCTTCTTCGTCATACGTTCCTCAGACTCATGAGAAAGAGGCTCGTCCCGATGGTGAGGATCCGGTGGTGTCCAAAGACTGATCCTCTCGCACTCTCTGATTTTCTTGTATTTTGTACCCACTCCGTTGGGGGAGTTGTTGTTGTAGTAAACTCATGACTTTGAATTTTCTTCTATTTGTTTTTATGCAAAAGCTTTGTTTTAAGCAATTGTTTCGAGTTGTATCCTGAGTTGAGAAGTTTCCTCGGGATATTCTCTTTAATTTGCCTTAGTGGTTTAGCGAGACACGGAGAATCAACCCGGAGTAAACCTGTTCGGCTAATTGTTTACTAGGTCGCTGGTTCGACACAACTGAATAAGTCGTGTTCCGAGCTCGGGACTGAAGGTTCATTTTTATGTTGTCTTAGTCGATTTTGGATCGGACTTAGTGCGAGTAAAATTGAAACTTTAACTTAAGATCGATAAGGGTTTCCGGGTAGTCGCAAAGTAACGATGTGGAATTTAGGTTGGCCGGTCCTTATTCCAAAAGTTATCGCGAAACCGAAAATTATCGTCTCTTTGCTGGTTCAGGATTGATCGCAAACTAGCGGAGCTCGTCAAACATGTGTCTGATCAGGACACGTCTGCCGAAGTTGCGCAAGTGCCGGTACGTAGCCTTTGATGTGTTCTCGTGGTCGAGAGATCGAGGCGTTGGCATTGCTCGAGAAGAGATTTGGTTGGTGTTATAGCTGAACTCGTAAAGAGCTGCCTACGTACCCCGCAAGGAGGATAGAGCCATTTGTAGTTCTTTTTGCCGAGTAGAAGTGGCTTGTGGGGCTCATCTACTCGGCGAGCGAAAGTGGTTGTACTGCACATTCACTCTGTTTTACGGGTTAAAGTGAATGAAGAGTCATTAACTCGGTTTTTTTTGAACGAAAGGAAGGGGGTTTGTTACTCGGCGTAGTAACTCCTCAGATGCATCGAGTTCCAAGCTCTTTGAACTTGCTCTCCATTTGAGGTTTCGAGGTGATAGACTCCTGGTTTTACAACCTTAGTGATTTTATAAGGTCCTTCCCAATTGGCGCCTAGCTTTCCGGCATTCGGCTCCTTGGTGTTCTCAAAAACCTTTTGTAGGACAAGGTCTCCCAACTCGAGTGGTCGGGACTGTACCTTCTTGTTATAGTAACTCTCAATCTTTTGTTGATAGTTTTGGATGCATAAGAGGGCCTGATCTCGCCGTTCTTCGATAGCGTCCAATGCGTCGAGGAGCATATCGCTATTAAGCTCGATATGTTCTGGCATCCTGGATCTTCGTAGGCTGGCGACGTTTAGTTCGGCCGGTGCCATGGCTTCAACTTCATAAGCGAGAGAGAATGGTGTTGTCTTGGTGGCTCCTCTTGGTGTCGTTTTGTGCGACCATAGAACTCCATCTAATTCATCTGCCCAACGACCTTTCTTTAACTCGAGTCTCTTTTTCATTCCGTCGATGATGGTTTTGTTCGAGGACTCGGCTTGTCCCTTACTCTGTGGGTACCTCGGACTTGACATGTTTAGGCGAATTCTCCACTTGGCACAGAATTCGCGGAATTGGTGCGAGATGAACTGCGAGCCGTTGTCCGTCACGATTTCGTATGGAAGGCTGTGACGGTAGATGATATTTTTCCATACAAACTTCTGGACTTCCCTCTCCATGATATTAGCGTAAGACTCAGCTTCGATCCACTTTGTGAAGTAGTTAGTGAGAACAAGGATGTAACGCGTTTACCGAGATGGGGGCATTGGGCCGATGATGTCCATCGCCCAATGCATGAAAGGATATGGGGCCGTCATTGTTCGAAGCATCTCGGTCAGACAGTGGATGGTCGATGCGTGCCGTTGACGTTTGTCGCATTGTCTTGTGTAGGATTCGAAATCGGAGATCATTGTCGGCCAACAAAATCCCAAGCTTTTGACTTTAAGGGCGACAGCTTGTCCCTCAGAGTGGTTACCTCCCGCTCCCTCGTGGGTTTTGGCCATTACAAGGTACGCCTCTTACCCCTGAAGACATCGAATAAGGACCTTGTTCAGAGTCCATCTATGGAGTAGGTCGTCAATAAAAACGTAGTTTGTGTTGTGTGCTTTTAATCGCCTAGCGTACCACTTTTCTGCGGGTAGTGTTCCGTTAGCAAGGAAGTCGATAAGCTCGGCTCCCCAGTCTGGTGTGACCTCACCGGTTGGTTGGATTGCAAAGACGAGAGCGGTCTTGGTGGATGCTCCTTCATCCGTAGTGTCTATACTTGGTTTGTCGATCTTATGGATTGGGATCTACCTATGTACATGATCGTCAAGTTTGCTGCCTAGTACTGCAAGGGCATCGGCGCATACGTTCTCTCCGTGTGGGAATTTGGTGAGTTCGAAGAATTCAAATTCCTTAGTGAGATCTTGTATGACCTTAAGGTATGCATCCATTCGCTTGTTTCGAGTATCGTAGTCGCCATTGAACTGACTTGTAACCAACTGGGAATTGCAATATGCGCTGACTCACTTCGCGTGAACTGCTTTTGCGAGGCGTAGTTCTGCGATAAGCGACTCGTATTCTGCCTCGTTGTTTGATGCTGCAAAACGTAGTCGGAATGATTGCCTTATCAGTTCTCCGGTCGGAGATTGTAGCTGGACTCTGGCTCCCGATCCCTTGTATGTTGAAGATCCGTCTACATGAAGGATCCAATTCGGACTCGGGAGTATGAGATCTTGCTCAAGCTCGGGTGAAAGTTCAACCACGAAGTCGGCCAGCACCTGTGACTTGGCTGCGGTGCGGTTTCGGAACACTATGTCATGCTCGCTCAGCTTGATTGCCCACTTAGACAGTCGCTTGGATTGACTGATGTTTTGCATCACTGTCCTGACCAGCTGATTCGCCAGTATCTCAATCGTATGGGATTGGAAGTAAGGGCGGAGCTTCCTTGCCGAGGTAACAACAGCCAGTGCCATTTTCTCGAGGGTAGGGTAGCGCGTCTCGGGATTGGTCATGCGTTTGCAGGTATAGAATATGGGTTTCTGCTCGCCTCGGTCTTCTTTGATGAGAACGCTGCTGACCGCGGTTGTAGAGACAGCGATATACAAGTAGAGAGTATCTCCTTCTTCAGGCTTGGCCAACACCGACAGGGTGGTCAAGTAGACCTTAAGTTGAGTGAAAGCTTTTTCGCACTTGTCATCCCAGATGAACCGTTTATTTCCGTGCAGGAGCTCGTAGAAAGGGAGGCACTTGTCGGTTGAGCGAGAGATGAAGCGATTAAGTGTTGTGATCCGTTCTACCAATCGCTGGACTTTTCGACTGTTCTTTGGACTCGGGAGGTCGAGGATCGCCAAGATCTGCTTCGGGTTGGCTTCAATCCCTCGCTGTGTCACAATGTACCCTAGGAACTCGCCGGACTGAACCCCGAACGTGCACTTCGCGGGTTTAAGCTTTATGTTGTACTCGTTCAATGTCTTGAAACAAGCATGCAGATGATCCGGGTGGTAATTAGCTCGTCGTGACTTGACCATCATATCGTCGATGTATACTTCCATCGTCTCACCTAACTTGTCTGCGAACATACAGTTGATGAGACGCTGATAGGTTGCCCCGGCATTCTTTAGGCCGAAAGGCATCACGTTGTAAGCAAAGGTGCCCCTGTCGGATATGAACGCGGTCTTCTCTCGGTCGTCCGGGTGCATTGATATCTGGTTGTATCCTGAGAAGGCATCCATGAAAGATAGGAACTTGTTTCCGGCAGTTGACTCCACTAATTGATCGATGTTTGGTAACGGGAAGCTGTCCTTCGGACATGCTCTATTTAGGTCTATGAAATCGACGCATACGCGCTACTTCCCGATCTTTTTCCTTACGACCACTGGATTTACGAGCCATTCAAGGTATCTTACTTCCGAGATGGATCCTGCTGGCGAGCAATCTCTCAACTTCCTCATTGACTGCTTTGGATCGCTCTGGTCCAAGCTTTCGCCGCTTCTGCCGAATAGGCTTGAAGGTTAGATCGACGTTCAGCTCGTGTGAGGTAATCTTGGGGTCAATTCCTTTCATATCGGAAGTCGTCCATGTGAAAGTCGAGATGTTTCTTTTGAGGAAAGCAACGATCATTTGCTGCATTTCGTCTGAGATGAGAGCACCGATACGCATGACCTTCGACGGGTCGGCATCGTTGATCTGGACCTCGATTACTTTGTCCTTCTGGGGGAAGGCTTTTTGGAGTGGTCGACCAATGGCGTTTACTCACGGGGGTTGCCGCTGGAGGTTTTTGCGACGAGGAGGTCACGATCTGCTTGCTGGTCACCGCACATCTTCTTGATGTGTCCGTCATTCCCGGGAAACTTGACGCATTGATGATAGGTCGAGAAAATGCTTTCATCGAGTGGAGCCAAGGCGTTCCGAGGATTATGTGGTAAGGCGCATCCGTTGCGACAACGGAGAACTTGACTGTTTGCGTGACTCCTCCAGCGAAGACTGGAAGGCGAATAGTCCCGATCACTTCTTCCGAGACCTCGTTGAATCCGGTCAATGAACGGTTGGAGGGCTTGAGTGCGGAAGTCGACTCCCATCTTCTCAAGTGTTTTGTGGAAGATAACATCGACTGAGCTACCCGTATCGATTAAGACTGTGGTCACTTCGCAGGCCCCGATACCGAGCTCGACAAGCAATGGATCGTTATGCGGCATGTTGACTATGATCGCATCCTCAGATGAGAAAGTGACCGTCGGGTCGTTTTCAGGTTTCGTAGGCCATTGTTGCGAGATCTTTGGCTGCCTATGATGGTTGTTGGTCGATCGAACTGACTCGCCACAAGGGGGAGATCCACCCATGATCACATTGATGCGTTTTCTCCTGATTTGCTCGCGCAGATCGCTACTTTGTGGAGCAACCTCGTGGTTCGGTTCTACGTCAGTGATCCTTGTCTCTAAACTTTGCCGTAAGTTGGAGCTTTTGGATCGATTCAACTTGATGTGGAGGTCCTCTTCCTTCGAGTTGAGGACTGTACGAAGATCCGTGCGGCAGTAGTCAATCTTAGCTTTCCTCGCTTTAGAGGCGTTGATCTCTGCTCGGAGGTCTGCCAAATCTAAAGTTGTCGCCATAGGTGGGGTCTCGTCAGGGATGACTTTCTTGCGCTTGAGTTTGTGCCGCAAATCCGCAGTATAGGGTGCGTCGTCTGTTCGATTAGCGGGCTATGCGTCAAGATATTGACGGAGGTTGGTTGATGACGAGTTGGTTTTGTCATCGGTTGACATCTCGGGTCGCGCGAGTATGACCTCGACTCGGCGTCGATTCCTCGGTTGTTTCTCGTCAGCGGATGAATCCTCTTTCTCTTGTGCTACCGCAGCAGCCTGCGCTCGATTTGTCTTCGGCTCGGATTACGGAGCCTTACCCTGCGACTTCTGAGCTTTCTTCTCCTTGTTCTTGCTCCAGTTTTTGGTGTTCTTTGGCTTCTGCTTTGACTGCTCGACGTCAAGTTTGCCGCTGGTGAGAGAGATGAGAGGAACTGCTCGTACAGAACTTTGCATTCCTTCATGTCGTGCTTCTTAGACTGGTGGTAGGAACACCACTTATCGGCCTATGCAGGGGCTAAGCTCGCTGGTTCGAGGGAAGCCTGGGGTTTGCTCTCTTCAGGAGCAGATAATTTTGGGTAGTGATTCCACCTTTCTCTCGAATCTCGACTGATGAGCCGTCCGATTCATTTACGAGGTAAACGTAGCTCTTCTTCTGGTTGGTCTTTTCTGCAGGAGCTTGTTGCTGAGGTTCTGTCCGTGTTTGGGGTGCTTTAGTCGTTGAGGTCCCTCCTTGCTTCGTCGCATTCTGCTTACTTATTATTGCCTTAGTATCCTCCTCCATGCGGATGAAGTTGTGGGACCGGGCAATGGCGTCGGCTAGGGACTTAGTTGGGCTCCTGTATAAATCATCACGGAACTTCGAGTGCACATAAAGGGTGTTCATGAGGGCGTTCACAACGATTTTTTCGAGGACTTTCACTTTCGCCACGATTTTCTTAAACTTCTCCATGAAGCTACGAAGGCTCTGTCCCGGCGGCTGAGAGAGATGCCAGAGGTCGGACACTGTGGCTTCTTCCCGAGAGAACATGATGTAGTTTTTAAGGAAGGCAGATGACAGGTCATGGAAACTGTCGATCGAGTTCTCAGGTAAGATGGTGAACCAGGTGAGTGCCACGCCTTTGAGACTCTCGACGAAAAGCTGGCAGAAACCTGCATCTCGCTCCTCTGGTGTAAAGTTTGGACGTTGCATCGCGACGTTGAAAGATGTAATATGAGTGGTCGGATCTGAGAGACCGTCATATGTTGGCAAGCGACGCTTCTCCATCGGTCGGAACCGTACATCGGAGACATTTTTAGTGAATGGTGTTTGGAGGGTCTCCGTGAGGACACTCTCGATGAGCGGGGCAGAGGTCATGACACCGTGAATCTTTGCTATGCCTCGCCGGAAGTCGAGTCGTTACTCAGACTCATAGCTTTGTTGACGCTACTTTGCTATGCCCCACGGTGGGCGCCAACTGTTTGAACCGCGCTCGGTCTTTTATCAGTAAGAATGTGACGGGACTCGTCGGTGGGTTATGACAAAGGTGGTTTATGCTATAACTGACAAGAGGCGAGGTGGCGTAGCTCAGTGAGCTTAGCCCTGATGTACAAGTCGGAAAGAAAGTACAGAGTGTAAACCCTAATTCTAGCCGCCTTATGAATGTATTCAATTTCGTATCTCCTTCTTGTTGCCTTCTCTCCTCTTTTTATAGCGATGCTTTGTTCGCCCTAGCAAGTTGGTCGCGTGTCTAAAGGCTTTTCGCCAGATGGGCCTTGGTCGGCCCACTAAGGTAAATCTCTTAGTTAAGTGTCATTAACTCGACTAATCGTGGAGATTATCCGAGTTAAATCAATCTGATCGCTAATCAGTCGAGGTGTCAACCCGTCGGGTTAATTTCCAAACAGACCAAGCCTATTATTCAATGGGTCTTGTAAGAGGGAATAATCCACCTCTTACATTAATGAATCTTTAGACAGTTATCATACAAAAAGAATCATTACATAAATTACTATTACTTTGATGCAAATAATTGATATTAATACTTAATTTCACGATAACAAGAAGAAAATAGAGAGACAAACAAAAATATTTTCGCTTTTTCTAGTTTACTGTAATTTTCCTAGTGGCGACCCAAGAGCATGATGATCGACTAGTCATAAACCAAAATCGCAGAAACGTTTGATCTTTTCGTCGTAGCTGTTTAACCCATATCTCGTTCGTGAAGTACAATCTCCCTGATGGGAAAGCTGTTTGTGGAAGGAAGTAAGCATTACCTACACAAAACGTAAAGATCATAAAAGAGTATAAAAATTAAATCAAACAAGAAATAACTACATTTGAGACTAAACGTACATAAGGGGTTGTTTGTATGCTCATCTTGCATTTACATCTAGGTAGTCCATTTGAATGTTCCATAAAAACGATACATTTGAATGTTCAAAATGATACATTTGAATTTTGTTGGATTCAGTTTTTGGATATTCATTTAGAAGGATCATTTAAATGAACAGTATATTGTTTGATTAATTATTGTACATCTTGATTTTCATCTAAATGAATTTTAAATAAAATTAGAGATTTTGCCCGGGCTACGTCCGGATTTATTCAAATATTGTATATTTAATATCTATATTATAATATATCACTTCTATGTTATAAAAATAAAAATAGTAAATTAAATTAGAAATTAGTAAAATTTACAATTTTGTTTTTACTATCTAAAATATGTATGGGATAGTGAACAAATGTGAAATGAATAAAGAATTTATTAAAACTTAGTTATTATCCAAATATCTTATCTTACATATTTAGGTTATTACAAAAATATATTATTGATCACTACATCACATATTTCTTTGTTATATGTATTATTTATACCATATTTATATGTTATTTAACCTCTTCTAATACTTTTTTATGATTATAATATATTTTTGTACAATCATAATAAGTATAGCTAATTTAAATACTCATTGCTTTAAATAAGACAACTTTTAAAATGTTGTATATATTAAATACACTGAAAATTCTATGAAATTATTATTATTATTATTATATTTTGTTTTGTCAGAAATAAATTTTTCTTACTATATCTTACCATCTAGCTATAGTTAAAATATTATTCTAGATCAAAATTAAGTATAAAATTATAATAAAAATTTATCAATAGATACTCACAATTTATTTAAATTTTTATTATATATTATTTAGCTTTAAAATTACTATTTTAGAAAAATACAATCATGTTCGAGTAATTTTAAATATATTTTCAGTCCAAAACTAATGATTCAAAAACATTATTTTCTTATTATCTTTTCATTTTCTGTAAAAACATTCTATAATCTTGTACTAATATCACAAATTGAAAATATCAATGATTTCTAATTCGATATAACCTTATTATTTTAATTTCTATTAAAATATTTAGTGATTTAGATGATTACCTTTTTTCTTACTTGAGTCTTTAATATTTGTTTTATTAAACTTAATATACTATTTTGATATTTAATCTTTTTCTTATTTGTGAACAGAAATTTTAAAACGTTTGTTGGCCGTTATTGTTTAATGTGGTACTAGTTTGTCTCCTTGAATGGTTTCCACAAATTTCCTTAACCAAAACAAATCTTAATTGCCTTTTCCAAGAAAGATGGAGCTCTATCAACAACTTCCAGAGCAAGTAATACTAGTCTTACAAAGACGGTTAATCTTGTAAGTGTCTTTAGAGAGGAGGCCAAAGCTCATCAACTGATTTTTTTTATCTGGTTTGGTTCAGTGGTTCTTTCATTCTACTTCTCTTTGTTAGAGTCTACTAAGTCTGTTCTTTTGTTAATTTCTTTGCGATTGCTTAAATACCCAAAATAAAGATTGCACATTTAGATCAAAGATGTAATTCAGGTGAAAGACCAGGTAATGGAAAGAGTACTTGAGACAAAACATAAGTACATGATTTCTCACGATAATAATATGATCATGTTCTGCATATTGACAATTCCAGAATTTATCACAAGTAATTTGTCAACATGATTTACTCACTAAGCTAGTTTGGGTCTCTTTGTCCTCCCTAGCGCAACCCAAAGCCTTGGCTACCATTTCAGTGCCTTCTTTAGCTTCTTTAACGTCTTCCTCTCTTTCTGGCAGGTCCTCCAAATACAGTATCATGGACTTCTTTATGAGCGATCTCTACTTTTTCTTCTCCAACAGATTCATCACCACACTCTTCAAGAAGCTCAGTACCTTCCACATTCCCTGTCACCGGCTCACAAACCCCAGTTTTATTGCACCATCTTTTGATGTAACTGTGGTAGACATTGGGAACATGAGCTGTCTCTTTATAGCTGCCATTATTCAGCTAGTATTTTGCCTCCTCCATATCTACCATCTCGTCTTTTCTGCATCGTGTTCTCTAGCAAAATGGAATGAGTCTGAAAAAAATATATCAAATACGGTCACGTCAGTCAGCTTTCAACTGTCAAAAATACAACAAATGGATTCTCAGAATTGACCAAAAAAGTTGCTTGTGAGCTGAAAACAATGGAAACCATCGCAAAAACACCTGATTGTAAGAGATTAGAGAGCAAACCTTACTGTAACCTGCGACGACACTTCTCTGGATCCGAAGAATTTGTCTATGTGTCTTCTTTCCCACGTTGCACCTAAGACTCGTGCCACTTGGTGTAACAGAAACTTCCAAACCAACTTCTTCCTCTCATATATTAACCAACCGCAAACGTATATATGCCAATCTAAATTCTATAATAAATTTTAAAGAAGGAACATTCAATTAGATAAGAGTCAAATATTCACAATTCCACATAACTAAATGCTCATTTAGACTCCAATATACCACTAAAAACAACATGCTATATTCTTCAAATTTAATTATGATTTATCCAAAGATTAGTTATTATCATTTACAGAGTCATTGCACAGAAACATGGCAGCATCATCACTTACTAAATTCTGGGTCGGACCTTGGATCAACATAGTGAGAGACATACTTGTAGACTGCACGATCACCAAATATTTCTGCTGCACGGGAAATGTATATCTCACAGATTTCTACCCTCTGGCATTCTGGAACCTTTTTGGTGGGCTTCTTCACAAACTTTCATAGCTTGTTGGCCAGACCATAATCCTCTTCTATCTTAGCGTACTCAAGGTATAAGGTCCTGACATAGAGCATATGATGGAGCCTAAAAGAAAGATAAGAGAAGTTAAATCAAGTACAAATCGATAGACAACAAAAAGCTACCTTCAAACCACAAAAAAAAATGCGTGTGAAAGATATAGATTAGATTTCTATGGAAGCAGCATGCTCAAAACAACTCTATTGCCTGCTCCAGCTTTGTCTTCCCAAATATCTTGACAAACTTTGTAAGATTAGTTACCATATGTCTTTAACATGAAATACTTGAATATCTTGACATTTCTTTGATACATATCGAAGAATCGTCAAAGTACTTATTTTTCCTCAAGAAAGAAGCATAATTCAGAATGGTCTGAGGTGTCACTATCCTAAAATCCAATATCTTCTTAGAGAATGCGCTCGTAAGTAAAAATAAAGACGGTAGAGAATCAGAAAGGAGCTAAGCATTATAAGTACTAATTCTATGGTTTAGCACATAGGGATTCCCTCAATAACTATGTACATAGAAGTGAGTCAAACGGAATCGTATTTCCGACTCTGATGGACCTGATGAGATGTCATTGAGATACAGGGCAAGTGGAGAAATGCCAGAAATTGGAACAAATTTCATGGCCATCGATTGATGTTGTCAAATGGAGGATGAAGAATATGGTTCGATGTAAGGTTCTACGAAAGAGTTTATATAAGCCGAAACAAAGGGAGGTGGAAGGATAACATCTTTATGAAGAGAAGAGTAAAGAAAGGAATTGAATGAGAAAGGGTGGATGGTGATATTACACAGAAACGGTGAAATTGCAGAGATTTGGAACAATGATAGAGAAGTGGAGAAGTCGAAGATTATTGATTTGCTTTGAGCTTTTTTTTTTTTTTTGAGAAGAGGCCCAATATAAGTTTGTCTCGACTAAAACTGACGTGGCTGAATAACTCTTTTTTATTGGTTGGTTTTTTATAATACGTGGAAGGCTTGAGAATTGAGTATATTGAACTTTTATTATAGTAGTGATAAGTAAAATACTCACACTTTGATCTAATTATATCTTAAATTCTAATCATAATTATATTATTTTAATTATTGATCATCTAAAATTTCTTTTATAACTTGATTTAACAACTTTACCCGAAAATGCATTTTGTGGAAAATTCTTTTTTAGTTATAAAAGGAAAATGATTTTAAATTTTTGTTGGAAAATATTATTTTGCGGTTTTTGTGAGAAATGTGATTTAGCAGTTTCGATATGTAATATGATTTTATAGTTTTAGCCGAAATATGATTTTCTAGTTTTTGTGAGAAAGTGAATTTTGTAGTTTGGCTAGAAAATATAATTTTTTGGTTTTCACAGTAAAATGTAATTTCATAGTTTTGTTGGAAGATGTAATTTCATGTTTCGGCGGAAAAAAAGTTCTGTAGGTTTGGAGAAAATGTGATTTTTCGGTTGATGGAAACAATATTTTCTGGTTTTAACAGGGAAAAAGTGATTTTACTGTTTTGACGGAAAAATGTGTTTTGTGATTTTGGCAGAAAATTGATTTTGTAATTTTGATAGAAAACATGTATTTCTGCTTTCACGTGAAAAATGTGGGTTTGTAGGTTTTCAGGAAATTGATTTTTTTTTTGTTTTGACAAAACGTATGTCTTGGGGTTTTGGCGAGAAAATTCATTTTGCGGTTTTGACGGAAAATTTTGATTCTAAAGTTTAAGCAGAAAATATGATTTTAAAATTTTGGTGGAAATTTTGATTTTATGATTTTGAAGAAAATATAATTTTAAGGTTTTATCATAAAATTTGGTCATAATGCTATGACGAGAAATGTGATTTCGTGATTTTATATTGAATAGTCATTTTAAGTTCAAATAAGAAATTGTTAAGTTTGAAGTCGGTCTTATATTTTTTTAATCATTTTGAATAAGTTACATGCATCAAGATGCTTCATCCAAATTCAACTACATTTTTTTCAGAACCTTAGGTGACTTTTAAATATTCATTCAGATGATCAATTTGGATGTTGCTAGCTTAACTGCATTAACCGGACATCGATTTACAGTTTCTTTCAAAAGATCATATGAATGAGAAAATGAACAATACCTAAGTCGTAATCAAATATTCATGAGTTAATTAGAGGAGATATGATGAGTAGAAAAAGCTAAAACCTCATAGTACTAAAGTGGTTCAATTAACTTTTGCAGTATGATTTCGAGAATATGATAGTCAACTTCGAACCAATCTCATACTAGGATTGACAATATACCATTTTCTGTTTGTTTAATCTTGGAATATTCCAGATTGAAAGCCCCAAACTAATTCTTAACTGAAGGTGCAATCCTAGGATGGAACTTCTTTGCGGGTATTCAAATAGGCTGTAATCAATGAGCCTATCTACGCAATGAAGTGTTTGAATCCAGGTTGCTTAACAACTCAAAGCTTGTTCGCCACTCGACCACGATTGCATGGTTAATAAACCATATTTTGACTGCTTATACATGGTTCAGCAAACCAGATTCTATAACATTGTTAAGTGTTATATATGTTCAACTGAAACTAATTGACAACTAGTAGATTCACTCATCATGTTTGTTATATATTATTTAGATCTTTCTAATTTCTGAGGTAGAATTGTAACACAGTATTTTGAGATTATGTATTAAATTTTATGGTTTTCAAATTAAATTCATTTTGTAATAAAATGGATTGACACATATCTCTTACATACTAGTCTTGATCTCATTTTTAATTTTGAATATTATATTAAAAATTTAGCTAGCAAAGGGTTCATATTTGGTTTGAGAACATAAAACAATTAGGTTAAGGCAAACCTCAAATCAAACTCGGATTCACGGCAATGAGTGGTTTTCTTTATAATTGGTTTGTCCAACACACCACCTGCTTAACCCAATGCAGGCATAGTCATGCGAATTCCACAATTATTCACCCATGGTTCTTTTGAGAGAGTGTGTCTGTTCCCTGCCCACATCAAGTGAAAGAGAGAGATAGATCAGCTACAAGACACATAACATCCATGGAAACTAAATGACATACAGTGTGAAACACAAGAGCATAGTCAAAGAACAAAGAAACCATGACTGAAACAGAAAAAGGTCTGACTATACTGCAGAAAAATTTCCACATTTATCTTAATAAACTAATTCCTTAACGTTTTTAACTAAAATTATAGAGCTTACAAAACATTTGACGATAATAGTCTTAATCTTTTAAATAGCTAAAAACAGAACCACAACTACAAAAACCACAAACATTCAAGTCTGAATCTTTTAGAACACATAATATTCAGAAACATTAACATATATTTTGTAATATACTTAAATCTGAAATTAAAACGGTATCCTGGACATTGCGTTTAAAGGAAGGATTATTAAATTCAGTCAGGACAAGAAACCAAAAGGGAGAGTTTATATTGATTCATTATTGATCGGTTACATGCAACTTAATTGTTCCTCTGTTTTAACTATATCAGACTCCGAGTTTGATTTGTCATGTTTTGGTATTCCAAACATTGGTCGATCAATATGAAAAAAAAGAAATAAATAGATAATAGGAACCTAGTCATATAAACTTAATTTAACCTGAGTCAAAAAATCTAACCTTGATCCCAGAAGTGTTGTAGTAAGCATAGGTCAATCTGATTTTTTATGGTGAAAACATAGATATAGTTCACTCTCTCTCTCTCTTAAATAGATCAATCAGAAAGCAAGAGTTTCGAACTTTCAGTGAAGACCAAAAAAAGAGACTATTGAAAGCACATAATGAAATGTCAAGAGAAAAAGTGTTCCTAAGAATTATTAGCTTCTTGCCACATCATTTAGTCCCTAATAGCATAGTGGATCACATGAGTAATATGATGTTTTCCATTTTCAAAAAGCAGTGTATTTCTCATCATCTAAATTCTCCAACCCAAAATAATTATAAAATAAAATTTATATTATATATAAATATTTCAAATAAAAGTAACCATCTTCAAATTCAATAAAAGAAAATATACTTAAAGCTCTAATATTTTGCTTTGTAATGTCTAATACATTAAATAAAATGAATACCAAAGTCATATTTATAAATTTCAGAAACTAAACATATTGAAAAAGGTATACAAGCCAAAAAAATGTATGCATTGACAACACAAACAAGAACAATCAATTTGAGTGCATTCTCAAATGTTAGTCATATATAACTAAAATAAAACGACATTCCAATTCAACTGTTATTGGGTCCAACTCTAATTAAAGTTAAATTACTCCAACAGCCAAGCCGAATAGCAAATATTTGAAAATTAACAAGTACTTGCTGAGTGTCCAATCCTATTGGTAATGATTTAAGCTTTTTTTTGGCTAAATTAGATTTTAAAGATTTTTATAAAAGGACACTTTAAAATCTGTGACTGGGCCTCTATAATTGGCCCATTTAGTTTCATAAAGAGCGTATTCTTTTTGGCCAACCTGCAGTTAATATAAATTATTGATAGTGTATGGTCACCTACGAAGTTTAGGGTTTTGACGCGGCTGGTCCTCGTCTTGTAGCATTTGACAATCGAAAATAATGGGATTTGCTGCGATTTGGAACTCACATCCCAAGAAGTATGGGCCTGGCTCCCGCACCTGGTATTACTCTGTTCTTCTCTTCTCTTTAGAATCTAATAGTTTTGGTTGACCTTTTGCTGTTCCGTTACTTTTGACTTTTGCTTGAATGATTGAGTGTAATGCTATAATGATATTATCTTTGATCAACTGGCCCTTTTCAATCAAACTGTAGCCATTGTCGGTTGAGTAAATGATTTAAAAATGTGTAGCCGTGTGTGCGGAAACTCGCATGGGCTAATCAGAAAGTATGGACTCAACTGCTGTAGACAGTGCTTCCGCAGCAACGCCAAGGAAATCGGTTTCATTAAGGTAATAATGTTGATTGATTGATTGATCGATCAGATATCAGTTTTCATAGGATTGTTACTGTTACTAATTCATCTCCTTTTTTGTGTGTTGCAGTACCGTTAAGGAAATGCAGGAGCAGTCCTTTGGTTTTAGAACTCTATATTTTAATGGATCTTCTAAATGTATTATGATTTTGTTTGAGTTGTTATCATTTTAGCATCCTTATTTTAGCTTCCTTACGTTTTGAGGTGTTTGAGTGGCTATTGCTCTGCCTCTATGAACCATAAACACAGTGGAAATAGCATTCTGGGATTGTCCACATTCGAAAACAATTACTCGCAACTGGCTGCAAGACTTCTTTATTCCAATACTCTCTCACAAGTTTGACCATAGGAATCGTTGGCCAATCTTGGAACTGAAATTACTTGTGTCATTAAAAACTTAAATATAAGAAAAACAAATGCAAACAATCTTGTTTCTTTTGGACATTTTTATTGGCAAGTAAAGCACGCCCTTTTCTTGTTTCACACTTCAAACAGTTCCTCTTTAACCTTATTCTTATATCACAACTTGTCTTCCATTTGCTTCCATTTTCTTGCCTTTTTTTTGGGTTGAAATCAAGCCAACATGTCTTTGAGATGATAATGAGGAATGTCTGCCCTCTTAGCTTGCACTTGTCCACCATTTCAATCCCTTTCTGAATGGTCTTGCAAAGCCACTTGTAGAATAGACTTGGTAAGGAGGCTTGCATAGAGTTAGTTGTCATTCTTTTTATTGAATTGTCTTCTCCTTGTTCAACCAAGAATATTCCTGGTCAACTCACTTATTTTCTTTGCTTCATCTTCAACAATAGGTCATTGGCTTCTCATTTAACATCTCTCCTCAATCTTGACCAGATAATAAGAGTATATGGTCAAGCTTGAAGTTGAGAGACAATGATTGCCAACACCTTGAGACTACATCATGCTTGGCTTGAATTGTGGTCTTTCTCTCTTAAGGAACCTCTTGTTTCACCCTCTTAGCTTCATGTACGACCTCTTAAGTAATATCTCCACAGAACCAATCATCCTCTTTACCATCTTGGAAGTTAATGGAAATAATTAGTGTCCAAAGTGTTGTTCGGCGGTGAACAATCTCTCCATGGTCATGTATATACTTTAATAGGCTATGAACACATGGGAATCTTGCTCTTATTTTAAGGAGGCATAACTTATCAAGGAACTTGAGTTTAGTTCCTTGAGACTCCAACCCATGAGGGCTTAGTGAAAATGCTTGGGCTTAAGGTGAGGATCGAGTATCCACCACCTCTCATTGGTGTGACCTTCCTTCTTGCAATGGTCACACTTCAACCCCCTCTTGTTTTCTTGCTTGTAACTATTGGATATACTTAACTTATACGATAACTACAAATCTAGGATTATCTTGTATGTACATATTCTAGAATATGCTAAGTATATTCCTCTCTCATGTAACTATAAATATTGTACGTTGATCATTCAATAAAGTATCATTCTCTCAATAGTTCTATATGGTATCCGAGCTTTGATCTCTCAAACCTATCATTTTTTCGAGTATTCATAGACTCTCTCACAAGCAAATATGTCGACTGAATCAACCCAAAACTCAAGTAACGCCACTGCTGAACGCACCGCGGTCTACAACTCAAGTGATCCTCACAACTCACTTCTCTCGGTGAACATGGGCAACATCACCAAGCTCACCAAAACAAACAATCTCATGTGGAGTAAGCAGATCCATGCGTTACTCGAAGGTCATGAGCTTCACAACTTCCTAGTTGCGCATGACTCAATTCCTAAGGCGACCATTGAAACAGACGGTGTAGCAGAACCAAATCCTGCCTTTACCTCATGGAGAAGACAAAATCGCTTACTTTACAGTGAATATCTTCGCACTATGAAAACTAAAGTCGATGAGCTAGCGCTACTAGGCAAGCCAATGGACCCTGAAGATCTCATTGAACAAATTCTTGTTGGACTTCCGGAGGAGTACAATCCGGATAGATGCTACCAATGGTCGTGACAATCTTATCTCATTCACGGAGCTTCATGAGAAACTAGTGAATCGGGAGGCGATGATATTATGTGCTCAACCATCATCTCCAGCCTTTCCGATCACAGCAAATCAAGTATCCCGGTTCAAAGGAAACAACAACTGGCGCAATCAACCTCCTCAAAAACACCAGCAACAACAGCCTCAAGGTCAACAACAACAACAACAAAACCGCAATTACCCTAGGCAGTCTCGTCCTTACCTTGGAAAGTGTCAGGCATGCGGTACTCAGGGTCACAGTGTTCAACGCTGCCCCATGTATCGTGTTGTACCAGCTCAAAACACACATGCCTCAGGAAAACAGTGGTGCCTCAGTGCAAATCAAGCAGGTCTCAACACAACAAACACTGAAGGCTGGCTCATGGACAGTGGAGTGACGAATCATGTGACATCCGTCTTTCATAACCTGTCCATTCACAATCCATACACCGGGAACGATTCAATTGTCATTGGGAATGGCTCTACCCTTCCAATAACACATACTGGTTCTTTTCACTCTCATACTCCTACTCGAGACTATACATTTAACAATGTGTTATGCGTGCCATCTATTCATAAGAATCTGATTTCGGTATATCAATTCTGTAATGATAACTAAACCTCTGTGGAATTTTCCCCGTCTATGTTTCAGGTGAAGGACCTGGACACGGGAGCGCCCCTCCTGAAGGGACCGACTAAGGATGGTAGCTATGAGTGGCCTTATTCATATCTAGGAGCCTTTTCTGTTTCGAAATCTTCTTTGTCTCATTGGCATCATCGCCTTGGACACCTGACTTTTCCAATTCTTAAAACAATAACGTCTTCGTTTTTACCTTCTACTTTATGTAATGCTTTGGAGTCTACTCCCTGCAATTCGTGTTTACTGAATAAGAGCCACAAACTTCTGTTTTCTACTACTACAATCTCATCAACTCATCCTTTACATGTTTTATTCTCGGACGTATGACCTCACCAGTCCTTAGTGTTGATGGTTATAAGTATTTTCTGCTCATTGTTGACCATTTCACTCGCTATATGTAGTTTTTCCCTCTTAAACTGAAGTCACATGTAGCAGCAACCTTCACTCGGTTTAAGGCTCTGGTGGAAAATCAATTCAATCAACGCATCCACACTCTCTATACCGACAACGGTGGCGAATACATTGCTCTTGCCACATTCCTTGCAACACAAGGTATCTCACACCTTACAACTCCACCTCACACTCCGGAACACAACGGTATGTCCGAGAGGTGTCATCGTCATATAGTGGAGACTGGACTTGCTCTACTTACACATGCCTCAATGCCTGCTACATACTGGACATATGCATTTGCCACAGCAACATATCTCATCAATCGCATGCCGACTAAAACACTCGGCATGGTGTCTCCATACTCTCAGCTCTTCTCGATGGAACCGCACTACTCAAAACTTCGAGTGTTTGGTTGCTTATGCTACCTGTGGCTTCATCCATATACATCTCGCAAACTCGACTCTCGCTCCCTTCCATGTGTTTTTATTGGGTATTCTCTAACTCAATCTGCTTATCTTTGTCTTCACTTACCAACTTTTCATCTTTATATATCAAGACATGTTGAGTTTTGTGAGAATATCTTTCCCTTTTCGGTTTCAACTTCATGTTCTGCTCACCAGGACGAGTCTGAATCCTCTTGGGTTTCGACAATGACTCCACTAGATACTGACTGTCGGTCACTCACGGCTCATCCTACACCAGTTGTGCTCACGAGTTCAGATCCTTAGCCGTTGAACACAACAACAACATCATCAGATCATAGTGCCGCAACAACAACATCACCAACAACTGATCCATGCACGACATCAACCTCAACAACGACTTCATCTGAATCTCCTACTTCATCGTTGCAACCAGCACCAACAAATAACCATCAAATGGTCACTCGTGCAAAGAATCAGATCATCAAACACAATCCCAAGTACACATACTCGGCTCATCGTGTACTTGCAAGTCTTGATCCCCACACAGTGACTCAAGCACTACCAAATTCCTATCAGATGGCACCATTGACAATCGAAAATCTCGCCTCGTTGCTAAAGGATACACCCAACGCCCATGCATTGACTTCCATGAAACCTTTAGTCCTTTCGTGAAGCTCCACGATTCGTATCATCATCAGTGTTGCAACTTGGGATTGGCCACTGCGTCAACTGGACATCAATAATGCTTTTCTTCAGGGAACTCTTGATGAGGATGTTTATATGCAGAAACCTCCAGGCTTTGTTGACAAGGATCATCCTGACTATGTCTGCAAACTCAAGAAACCGATATATGGTCTTAAGCAAGCTCCACGCTCATGGTACAATGAACTCAAACGGTTTCTCCTCTAAACTGGTTTTCGCAACTCACTCGCTGATGCATCGCTATTCTTCTTCAAGGAAAAATCTGTGACAATGTATTTGCTTGTGTACGTTGATGACATAATCATCACTGGGAGTTCTTCGACTGCAGTACAAACATTCATTGATCTTCTTGCAAATCGTTTTGCACTTAAAGATCTCGGTGATTTCTCTTACTTCCTTGGCATCAAAGTCGTTCGCTCCAGCTCTGGTGTTGTTCTCTCACAACGAAAGTATATCTCTTATCTTTTGCATCGCACTCGCATGACAGCCCCAAAGCCTACTGGCACTCCTATGTGTTCCACATCGTCTCTGACTCTCACTGATGGAACACCGCTGCAAGATGGAAATGAGTATCGTACAGTGATAGGTGGCCTTCAATATATCTCTCTCACTCGACCCGACATTGCATTTGCTGCAAGCAAGCTCTAACATTTCATGCATAGACCCACAACAACTCATTGGGAAGCAGCAAAACGAGTTCTACGGTACCTTGCTGGTACTATAACGACTGGTCTTTTCTTCAAGCGCCCAAACTCTATGTCACTCCATGCTTTTTCTGATGCCGATTGGGCTGGAAATCGTGATGACTACACCTCTACTGGAGCCTACACTGTCTTCATTGGACAGCATCCCATTTCATGGTCTTCCAAAAAGCAAACGAGTGTCTCTCGATCGTCCACAGAAGCAGAATATCGGTCTCTTGCCAACACGTGTGCGGAAGTTCGCTGGGTCACCTGACTACTTCATGAGATTGGTGTTCATTTTCCCGACATTCCAACGGTGTATTGCGACAACATTGGTGTGACATATCTTGCAGCAAATCCTGTTTTCCACACTCGAATGAAGCACCTGGCACTCGACTATCACTTTGTCCGCAACCAAGTTCAGGCTAAAACTCTACGAGTTACACACATCTGTTCTGCTGATCAGTTAGCAGATGCCTTGAACAAACCACTACCTTGTCGTCGCACTAACTCGTCGTCGGTTTGAGTCTCTGTTTATCAATATCGGACTTGTAAATTGCCGTCCGTTTTGAGGGAGCGTATTGGATATACTTAACTTATACGATAACTACAAACCTAGGATTATCTTGTAAGTACATATTCTTAGAATATGCTAAGTATATTCCTCTCTCATGTAACTATAAATATTGTACGTTGATCATTCAATAAAGTATCATTCTCTCAATAGTTCTATAGTAACACACCTTCTTGGCAAGAGAAAGACCTTCAGCCTGGTTTGCTAGAGTGAGACTTCCCTTTGATCCAAAGACATTGTATGATCCTTGCTCTTTTTGTATATGAGAGCACACTTTATCAAGACTGGGCAGTTTGTCTGACCTTAAGATATGTTTCACCAGATCATTGAAGGTTGGATTGAGTGTAAGCAGCAGCTCAAACACCTTGTCTTGCTCCCTTCTTTCAATGAGAGTTGCTGGATCAATGGTGGCTGGCCTAAGAATTTCAAGTTCATCCAATAAGGACTTGAACCTTCCAAAGTGCTCAGTGAACTCAATTTCTTCTGGGCAAAGGTTATTGATGGTTTTCTTGACTTCATTTACCCTGCTGTGGTTTGATGAGTTCCCATACACCTTGTGGAGAGTGTCCCACAACTTCTTTGCACACTCATAATAAGAGTAAGCCTCCAAAATGGTTACTTCAAATGAGCTTTGAAGGATGAACAACACCATGAGGTCTTCTTGCTGCCATTTGTCTCCAACTTCAGGTTTAGAGCTAGTTTCCTTCAGAGAATCATGAGAACTACCTTGTTTTAGAGCTTCTTGTATACAATGAGTCCACAAGGCTTTTCCTTCAAAGGTTGTTTTCACAAGCCTTGACCAGAGAAGGTAGTTTGGCCCCTTAAGCATCACAAGAATCACCATAGGTCAAGATGACTTTGTCTTATAGCCGTTCACACATGCGTTAACTAACACCCTTGACCTATGAGACTGAGCCACGTGTACTACTAATTGTAACCCTCTAACTCTAACCGAGTCTTTACAGCACTTGAGCTATACACTAAAGCTTCTTCTCTTAAGACTCTCTCTTGCTTGTGCTTTTACCGAATGATCTGATGACTAAACTCTTCAGGTAAAATTCTTACAATTGATGTCTCAACAACATTAAATATTTAGCACAAAATAAACATGTAACCGCATAAGTAATTTTTGAACCGAAGGAATGTGTTGGACTTTGTAATAGTCTTCTCCTACTTCCCACAATCTCCCCTCCCATACTACCAAATGCCAGATCCTTTAATGAAGTGATGAATTGTAACCCATCATGAAGCTCCTTTACTTTCAAACAATCATGAATGTCGAGAGTATAATAAATGGGCATGGAACCTTCTTCTACAATCCACTCTTCCAACTCATATAGTTAACATAGTTCAAGCTTTGCAATTGACGAAACCCACCTTCTGAGCAAACCATTTTCCTCCTACTGCTTAAGGAAACCTCATTTAAGTGCAGTAGCTTCTCTAGAATTGGCATCAGATCCTTCTCAAAACGACAATGATTAAGAGAAATAGTTGTAAGGTGAGAAGGAAATTGTTCCTCATTAGGTAACCTTGTCATATGAATTCTCAACGTCAAATGTTTGAGATTAATGCAATCCAAACAAATTCTTGACCATTCACCTCGTAACTATCTATAGTAAGAGATTACAGGTGTTTCATTCACTTAAAGATGATGAAGATAGTGTTTCCATAGTACACATCTCGCTTCTTATATAGATAGAGAGGTATCTTCGCTTTGTCATTTCTTGGAGAACACTCACATTCCCATGTTCAGTTGAGAATTTATCCAACGTCTCTAGGTTGACTAGATGACCTATTTCCAGTTTTACTTTCTCATGTATTCTGCATGGAAGATACATGTATGTAAATTCTCGCATCTCTTTCAAAAAATTTGGCATGTAGACTTGAGACCCAACAACTACACATAAGTTTAAATAGAGCAAAAACTTCAGATTCTGCATAGAAGAAGGTAGATGAGATACATATGCCTTATATAAACTCAAATATCTCAAGTGGATGATCTTCACAGTGCTAAAGGGTAACTTCCCTTCTTCAAACTTGGCACCATATAGATCTAAAACTCTCATCAACTGTAGCTTTGTAAAACATAAACTAGACATCATTCACTTAGACTCTCGAAGCATGAGAGATCTAAGCTTAGAATTTTGTATATGAAATGTATGAACACACAAATGTATGACAAGCTTGCAGGATTCAGATGAAGATTGAGAGTTTGCAGTTGAGTTCAAGGTATTTGCATCAGCAATTTGTTGCGAATTCTTTTCTCTAGCTTTAGAAGGAAAACTTCTCTCATCATGTCATGCAACTGACATGTTTCAATCTCAAAGTATGAATGTCTCTTTCAGAAATGACCATGTTTCTCTTTACTAATTTTGCTATGTATCTATATGCCACCTGTCGAATGGTGGACCCATTATATACCTTGGCCATGTTATTTCTTCTGCAACCTAATAATAGAATAATTTCCCCACATTTATAACATAATCTTCTGGAAAATGGGAAAGATAGAAGAAGCAATGCTTCAAATAAATAGGAAGCTCATCAAAGGTCAAGAATAAAACATGATAAGCAAAACTGATATCTTTGTCGTTAAAGCTAGTCCTTCCAATTATGTGAGATTTAATATTCTCATGTATCCTTTTCCACTCATGCAATGTGTATTGTGAAGCTAACTGTTGGATAAACTTCAAGATAGATTACAACCAAAGTAACATCTAAAGAGTTAGTTAGGATAAGGAAGGTTTGTAATTATAATCCAAATAGAATTAGGAGTTATCTAGTTCTAATAGAAATAGGATTAGCAAAGTTGTGCTACCTATATAAACACCATTGTTATGTTGTGACAAAGGTATGGAAGATATTTCGTGTTTAGTTTTGAGTTATTTTCTAAACATAATAAGAGAGTTATTCTTTGAATCCTTTTTGTTTGGTATCAGAGTGGTTAAATAGAGGAGATGTCGACAAGAGAAGCTCTAGACATGGGAGAAACGAAACCTCCAACAAAAGTCAAAAGATCTTGTACCATGGTCGGTTATCTGTCAAATATTAAACTCATAAAAATACAATGTAGTCGATGAGAATGAAAGTGACCTTACGACTTCACAAGGTATGGGAAACAATCAATCCTATATCACTTGAAGCAGAGAAGAATGATATAGCGACTGCTCTACTCTTTCAATCCATACCCAAGAATCTAATATTACAATTTGGTAATCTAAACTAACCTAAAGATATATGGGATGCAATCAAGGCGAGACACCCTGGAGCAGACCGAGTTAAAGAGGCTAGACTACAAACTTTGATGTATGAGTTCAAGTGTTTAATATTTAGAAACTATTGATGTGTTCGCAATCAGAATTACCTACATGAGCTGCGGACCTAGGTCAAACTGTTCAAGAGTCAAGGATGGTGAAAAAATTTCTTCAAGCTTTCCGCAAAACAAACAAATCATAGCATCACTTGAGCAGTCTTAGATCTAAACAAGACTGGTTTTGAAGATATAGTAGGACATCTCAAAACTGATGAGGAACGTATACTCGATGATGTAAGTCATGAAGAAACAAAAGGGAACCTGATGTTTTCGAAAACAGATCACACGGGAATCCCAACAGAAATGAAAACTTAAGAGGACGAGGAGGAGGCCGTGGGAAATTCAACACACAGAACTAATACAAGGAAAAGAAACACAGACCCAATGTTGTCTGCTATCACTGTGTTAAACATGACACTTTGCTTCAGTTCGCTCCAACAGGAAACAAAAACTTCAAGAATTAAACAAACCTGAAACAGAGGAAGCAGATGCAGCTCTATACATGCATGAAAATGTGTTCTTAAACGAAGAAACCTAATACCAAATAAGTCTGAGAAAGATAAAGAAGAAGATGAATGTGGTACTTCGACAATGGTGCAAACCAGTGTAAAATCATTCTTCTCAGAATTAAATGAAAACATAAAAGGTAAAGTAATGTTTGGAGATGGATCTTGTGTCGACATTGATGGAAAATGATCAATCTTTTCTGAGGAAAAAAATGGAGGACATAAAACCCTAACAACATCTTTACGTTCCCCGATTAAAGAGTAACATTCTAAGTCTAGGACAAGCTACCGAGTATGGTTGTGATGTTAGAATGAGACTTGACTATCTAATATTACATGATCCTAGTGGAAGACTTTTGGTAAGGGTAATAAGATCTCCTAATAGACTCTACAAGATTCGAAAAACGACTTGCCTACATTCAAGAATCGATGAAGAAACATGGATATGGCATGAACGACCTTGTCATATAAGCTTTTAAGCCGTCAATTCAATGTCATCACTCGAGATTGTTCATGGTTTACCTAAGAAAGAATGCGAAAAGGAGCTTTGTGAGCCATGTTTGGTTGGAAAACGAGCATGTATGGTCTTCCCAAAAGCAACGCAGTTCCGATATTCACATGCATTTGAGCTTCTTCATGCAGACTCGTGTTGACCTATATAACCAGATACACCTGCTCGAAACAAGTACATCTTTGTAAGCATTGATGACTACACAAGATATATGTGGACGATTTTATTAAAAGAAAAGGGTGAAGCATTTTGAAAATTCAAGACTTTGAAACACTTGTAGAGAAGGAGCTTGGGAAGATATTCGTGACGTTGCGTACATATAGAGGTGGAGAGTTCACTTCAACATAATTTCAAGTTTTATGTGATCAGAGTGGAATCAAGCGACACTTAACGGCCCCTTACACGCGACAACAAAAATGTGTACTGGAAAGAAGAGACCGCACACTAGTGGAGATGACGATTATTCTTAAAGCAATGAGGGTACCAATATCATGTGGGGAGAGGAAATACATCATTCAATGTATGTGATGAACCGTGTCCCTTCAAGAGCATTAATGAATCAAAAACCCTACAATGCTTTAGAAACAAGAAGCCAAACATTGTTTATCTTAGGGTTTTTGAATGCATAGCTCATGCCAAGGTTGAATCTCAGCACCTAATGAAACTTGATGATCAGTCTCAAACACGTGTGCATCTCGAGATAGAGACATGAATCAAGGCATACCGACTATATAATCTTACAACTAGAAGAATCATTGTAAGTCGAGATGTGATTTTTAATGAAAATACTAGTTCGAATTGGAAGGGAGACGATGGAGGTAATCCAGGTATGTTTCAAAGAACTTGGGGAAGTTATAAATAAAGGTCATGGATCGTATACAACCAGAAATCCTCAAGATGAGAACAATATGGAAGATAATACTCCTAGAGTTGATCAAACTCACCAATAACAAGAAGAAGAAACGACATCAAACATTAGAAGTTGTTCAACCTCCATTAACCTAATCAAGTAGACAAGTAAATAATCTTGATTATCTAAATGACTATGTCCTTCTAGCTGATGTAAAATGTGAGTTTCTGCTCTCTTCTATCAACGTTAAACCAATCAACTACCAAGAAGCGAAAAACTGTATTGAATGGACAGTGGCGTGTATAGATGAGATAGATTCAGTCAAAAAAGCAAGATATGGACACTAGTTGATAAACCGGTTGGAGTGGAAGTAATTGGTCTCAAGTGAGTTTTTAAAATCAAAAGAAATGCAGAATGTTCACTCAACAAATTCAAAGCGAGATTAGTTGCAACATGATACATACAAAAGTCAGGAATTTGATGATGCATTTACACATGTAGCACGAATTAAAACGATCATATTGCTGGTAAGTTTAGCTGCTTCTCATGTATGGGAGATACACCAACCTGATGTCAAAACTGCATTCTTGCATGGAGAACTAAATTAGGATGTATATGTGTCTCAACCCGAAAGATTGGAAAAGAAGGGAGAAGAACATAGGGTTTTCAAAGTCTCAAAGGTACTATACCGCTTGTGACAAGCTCCTCGAGCATTGAACACTAAGATTGATCAGATTTTGAAAGGTATGAACTTCAAAAAAAATTCTAAAGAAAGTTCCATGTACCGCAAGGAAAAAGGAAAGAACCTACTTATTGTAGTCGTGTATGTTGATGATCTTTTGTTACTAGAGACACATTAGAGATCATCTAGGAATTCAAGGTTGGAATGTCATCAAAATTCGAGTTGTCAGATCTTGGAAAGCTCACTACTATCTCGGAATATAAGTTGATCTAAGAAATATTGGAATCACGATCAAGCAAGAAGCCTATTCACGTAGGATTCTAAAGGAAGCTGGCTTGGACACTTACAATCCCACTTAGGTACCAATGAAGTTTGGTTTGAAGTTGTCTAAAGCACAAGAAGAAGAACCCGAACTAGATGCTACAATGTGTAGATGAAGAATTGGTTGCTTAAGATATCTTCTGCATACAAGACCATATATTTCCTTTTCAGTAGGAGTAACAAGAAGGTACATGTAGAACCCGAGAGAAGCACACAACATGGTGGTAAAAAGAATCTTATGATATCTACAAGGTGCATTTTCATATGACTTAACATACAAACGGGATGGAACAAAAGTAATTATCGGCTATAGTAACAGTAGCCATAGTGTTGACCCGGATGATGGATGAAACGCGACTGGACATATGTTTTATTTCGGTAATTCATCAGTCACATGGTATTCTCAGGAGAAAAACACAGCCGTCATATCTTCTTGTGAAGCCGAGTTTATGGCTGCCACATAAGCTGCAAAACAAGCAATTTGGCTTCAAGATTTGTTGAGTGAAATCACAGGTGAAATATGTGAGAAGACTCTCATTAGGATAGAACACAAGTCTGCCATTTCACTTACAAATAATCCTTATTCCATAGACATAGTAAGGACATTCACAAGCGATATCATTTCATTTGAGAATGTATTGAAAATGGACAAATTGAGGTTTAACATGTATCCGGAGAAGAACGATATGCTGACATACTAACAAAAGCTTTAGCAAGGAACAAATTCACAAGGATGAGAAGTCTGAAACGGAGTTCAAGATCTCTCAAAGCTGACTTGAAGCTTAAGGGGGTGAATGTTGGATAAACTTCAAGATCACTTGCAACCTAAGTAATATCTAACAAGTTGGTTAGGATAAGGAATGCTTGTTATAATCTAAAATTAGGAGTTATTTAGTTCTAATAAAAATAGAGTTAGTAAAGTTGTGCTACTTATATAAACTTGTTTTCCTCATTTTAAAATTTATATAGAACATAATGGAAAAATAAACTTTTTATTCCTAAAGTATTTGCAATGATCAAATTTAATACTTAAGTATTGTGTACACATATTTATTCATATACTAATCATTGATTGCGTAAAACTATGATTAGAATAATCATCCGTTAAAAATGAACGAAAATAGTTAGTTCTTTGTTCATCGATTAATGATTTAATATATCATTTACAATTTTGTGCAGTCAACTATTAGTTGATAAATAATTTTGTATAAGCATTACTTGAATATTAAAGCTGCCGCTTGCAAATATATTTTGGGAATAAATAACTCATTTCCCCATTAATGAGTGTCTTCATTTTGTGAACAATATTTGACACTAGAACGAATCAGATAATCAAATCAGTAGGGGTCAAAGAGCTATTTCTCCACGAGAACTATCTATAGCATCAGATCCCCACTAAACTATGACTTAGTGTCAAATCTCAATGATTTGAAAATTATAAACTTATCTCTCCTTGAATTAACTATTTCAAATGTATTTCTACCCAAACCAATACTTTGAAACTTAATTACCCATACACCATGGTTTGAACAGATTTATTATTAACCAAATAATTTAAACCTGCTAAGCCAACCCAAAATTAATTGTAACTAATTTTTATTAAATAATATTATTTCTCTTGTTGAAGTTTCAAAATATATAACGTTTTTTTAACTTCAAGGAGGTTTTAAGTTTATTTTGTTTTCTGAAATTTAAAAGAAACAAATTACATCAAGATTTCATTTTTATAAAGTTTAATAAAGTCACAATTAACAAATAATCTTGTTAAATTCAGGGTTTTTTTTAGAAAAAAAATTGAAAGAAATAAAACAAATTTTGATAAAAATAGATGTCAAAAAATCTTTTTTTTTTTGAATTTTGACCAGAATCAAAATTTTATCAATAAATATCCATAATTTTAGAACTTTTTATGTTATTGATAAAAAATGATTCTCGTCAAATACAACAAAATTAGATTTTTTGACATATACTTTTATCAAAATTTGATTTTGTTTCTTTCAAATTTCAAAAAAAACATTTAAAAGCTTATTTGTTCATTGTAATTTTATCAAACTTTATAAAAATGAAATTTTGATGTAATTTTTGTTTCTTTTAAATTTCAGAAAACACACAATATGAACTTAAAACTTCCTTGAAGTTAAACAAATCTATATTTTGAAATTCAACAAGAAGAGAAACAACATTCTTTAATAAAAATTGTTTAAAATGAAATTTGGTTTCGTTTAGCCGGTTTAAACTATTTGTTTAATAATAATCCAATTAAAACCATGGTCTATGGTTAATTAAGTTTCGAAGTATAGGTTCGGAAAAAAATACATTTGAAATTGTAATTAATGTAGAAATAAATTTATAACTTTCAATATGGAGATTTGACACTAGGTCATAGTTTGGTGGGGATCTGATGATATATGATAGTTCTCGTGAGGAAATAGCTCGTCGACCCAATCAGTAGTGTATAATTTGCTTGAATAAAAAGTTATGGTTGTACATGAATACTTTGTGCTAGTATTATTCAATCCAGATTGTGGTTTGTTTCGGTATTTTAGATTATAAAAAATAAAATATCAAACTAAAAATATACCTACTTTGGTTTGGCTCAGTATATATTATAAACTATTTATTTATTCGGATTTACCAAAAAATATAACTATATTTATCTCTTATAATATTTTAATTTATATGAATAAAATTAGATATAATAAAACAAAAGATATTTTAGTACTCCAACTTTTAAATAGAATTATTTTTTTTTGTTTTTAACTATGAAAAAAATGAAAATATTTTTTATAATTCGACGGCCACGTCATCATCCTGATGACATTGACACGTTGGTGATGGTTTTGGTTTGGCAGTGTCGTAGAGTCACAAGAGGAGGCAGTGGGATGCGGACGGTGGCGGAGCTACCTTTACGGTAGGGGGGGGGGGAGTCATGTGACCCCTATGAATTCTGTTCCAAAAAAAATTTACTTGAATAAATCTAGTGAAATACTACTATGTTAACTTATGTGACCCTTATGGCAAATTGATGGAATCAAAATGATCCCAGTGAGAAGTGTGGCTGGCTCCGCCACTAGATGCGAATGGGATCTATATCAGACGCAACAGGGTTCAGATCGTCTTGTAGACGCAGGATTCCATCCTTCTTTAGAGTAGCTACCCACCCATGAGATGCCCCTATCGTTAGCTTTTCTTCATCGTCATAAAACTTATGCACCAAGTCAATAGGTACCCACTTGTCCAGTTGAGTCCAAGAACGTTGATTAGCATAGGAAATTGTCAGTCTTGCGAGATATGTCCACATGAAGTACAGAAGATGATGGAACAAGGAGCGTTTTGCCACAAGGAAGAAGAGAATCCATTAGAGAGAAGAAGAGAAACAGTGTGTACGGATTACACCTTGAATCCTAACCTGTATCAAACTCAAACAGCACACACACAAGCGACAATAATAACACCGATAATTGTTTACCCGATGTTCACAACACTCCTCCAATGTGGAGAAACCGCTATACTCACTGGAGCTGGGATTGAACCAGAAAATCACTAGAACTTCTCAAACCAAGCATGAAGAATACAACCCTAGTCTCTCTTCTCTCTCTCTCTCTCTCTCTCTCTCTCTTTGAAAAACCTCTCTTGATCCAATAATCCCTTAGCTCCTAACTACTGAGCTTACTAAGGACCCGTGTTTTACTAAAACGAATTAATGACTCACAATTTTATTAACACTAAAGTATTGCCCCCGTTTAACTAGACCAACCCAATTTAACCCCGAGAGGAGAGACTAGACTGACTTACAAATACATAGACACAATCTTTAGATCTTCACCTTGGCTTGTATTTACTTCTTCTTTTGGTGCTTTAAGATGAATGAACCCGTCTTCCTTCAACATGAGCAAACCACTCACTCTCCATGAAAAAAACTCATGTTGTGTCCTTCCTGAGAAAAATCTCTCAGCTTCTATTCTCCTAAGCAAACCCGCACAGCCACAGGCTCCACCTGAGCCTATGCTCGAATCTTCAGTTTCTTGAAACTCCCAGCAGCTCCAATCATCTCTAAGCTTGCCGGCTGGTAGAACCTTAGTAAAGATTTCTGCTGGATTATAAGCAGTTGCTATCTTCACCACCAGAATGTAACCTTCTGATATGAGATCCCTGATGAAATTATACTTGATCACCATATGTTTTGTTTTCTCATTAAACACTGCATTCTTCACTAGTGAAATAGCACTTTGAGAATCACAGTAGACCTTCACATCTCCATGTTTAAAACCCAACTCATTGTGAAATCTCTTTAACCACATATCCTCTTTTGCATCTTCAGTCAACGAGTATTCAGCTTAATTTGTAGAGAGCGCCACAACTTTCTAAAGACTAGACTTCCAACTTCCTACGTTACCCCCCACTGTAAATACCATTCGAGAGATTGATCTTCTTTTGTCTAAGTCTCTACCATAATCCGGATCACAGTAGCCCTCAACTACAAAATCTCCTTCATTCTTGTAACTCAGCTTAACTTCCTTGGTCCCTCTGATGTAACGCAAGATCCATTTACCAGCCAACCAGTGACCTTTCAACGGTTTTCTCATGAATCTACAAACCGGTCCAACTGCATATGCTAGGTCGGTTCAGGTTCCAATCATAGCGTACATCAAACTACCGACTGCACTTTGATATTGAACTTCCTTCATTCTATCATGCAGAACTATGAACTCCTTCTCAATCATCAACCTGAGCTTGAAATGAACTCCCATTGGTGTCAGAATACCTTTGGCTTGATCCATTCCAAATGTATCTAATACTTTCTGTAAGACCCTGACATATTGTTAGAGTACCGTTGATTCTATCTCTAGCTATTTCCATCCCAAGATCCTCTTTGCCTCACCGAGGTCCTTCATCTCGAACTATGTACTCAACAACTACTTCAGTTTGTTCATATAATTTTTCCCTTTGTCGTAATCAATAGGTCGTCTACATATAGCAGCAGAAAACATATATCTTGTCTTCCATTTCCTTGAAATAGAAAAACATATCAAAGTTGCTCCTCTTGTATTCATGCTCCACCATGAACTCATCAAATCGAGTAATCAACTGACGCGGTGACTGCTTCAAACCATACAAAGACCTCTTGAGTAGACAAACTTTAGCAGGATGCTTCTTATCAATGTAGCCTTGCGGTTGCTCCATAAATATTGTCTCATCCAAGTAACCATGCAAGAAAGCTGTCTTGACGTCCATCTGCTGAAGCTCCATGTCATGATGAAACCACCATTGAAAGGAGAATCCTGATAGACACGAGTTTGGACACTGGTGAGAAGATTTCCTGATAATCGATCCCTTCCTTCTGACTATAACCGTTTGGCCTTGAATTTACGTGGCTTGACTCCTTCTATGCCTTCCTTTCTTTTGTAAACCAACTTGCAACCTAACGGCTTTTGAGACTTCACTCTGTCCACTAGAATCCATGTCTTGTTCCTTTTTAAAGAACTCATTCTTCAATCAGAAGATCCTAGCCATAAGTCTCTATATGGATCTTCCAATGCTTCTTGAAAGTTCTTGGTTCAGACCCACCTGCATCCTCAACAACAAGATAAGCATAACATGCAATATTCTCATCATTGGGGCATACCTGATAGTCTTCTAATCTGACAGGTGCACGAGTTTCCCTTCTACTACGATCTCTTGCTAACTAGTAATTGCTTAAATCCTCTTCTGTGGAGTCCCTACCTTTCTCGGTTTGGCTCTCATCATCTTGGACTGTATCCTGAGTAACTCCACCTTGAGGTTGATTACCTGTTTCTCTGAGGTCTCCTGCATCAACAAAACTCAAAGTTTGGTTAGTCAATAAACGAGTATTTACATAATTACCTGAAATAGCTTCCATTGCAGAGCTCTTGAACATTGTGTCTTCTTTCAAGACAATGTTTTTGCTTATGACGCATCTTCTGTCTTTAATCACCCATATTGTGTAGCCCTTTGCTCCTTCAGGATAACCAACGAAAACACCTTTATTTGCCCTAGGATATCTAACTTCCCTTCTATGGAACGAAAATACACAATGCATCTGAATCTCTTCAACCCTGACAGATCTGGTATGGCTGAGGTCCATATTTCCTCTGATATATTAACTCAATAGCTGTAGATGGTGTCCTGTTGATGATATACACTGATGTAGCTGCTGCTTCGGCCCAAAATATCTTGTCCAGACCACTCTCACTCAGAATACTTATGACCTTGTCCATGATCATGCGGTTCAACCCCTCTGCAACTCATTCTGTTGGGGACTATACTTTCAGGTCTTGTGACGCAGAATTCCCTCATCTTTGTAGAATAAATCAAATCTCAAGTTACAGAACTCTAACCCATTATATGTACGAAGCCGCTTGACCTTTCTTTTAGACTGAACTTCAACCATCTTCTTCCATTCCACAAACCTCTCAAATCCCTCTTCTATGGTTCTCAAGGAATAAATCCATACCTTTCCGGACTAGCCATCTGCGAAGCTAATAAAATATTGACTCTTACTGAGGCTTGGTGGAACGTTAGGTGATCCCCACAAATCAAGATGAATATAATCTAATTTGTTCTTTGTGACGTGTTTAGCTTGTCCAAAGCTAACCTCATGTGTCTTGCCAATAACACAGTCCTTGCAGAAGTCTATTTCCTTCAGTTTCTCCTTCTCTAGACATCATTTTTGAGCTAGAACATCGATAACCTTCTGACCAATGTATTCTAGTATACTATGCCAGAGATGTGTGTAAATTCCTTCAACTGACTCCTCTGCTTCTTTACCCTTGGCATTACAAGAACCAGAAACCTTAGCTTGACCTTGTAGAATGATAGAGTGTCTCTCTCCTTCCTGGTGCCTTTCATAATGACTGTACATCCTTTCACTACCTTGAAAGAATTGTTGGCTCCTATGAATTCTCATCCTTTATTTTCCAGTGTTCCTATGGATATGAGATTCGAGAACATTAGATAAGGAAAGGTTGCGAATAGAGGATGGTAAAGATAGTGAACCAGTGTGAGTAATAGACATACCAGAACCGTCTCCAATGAGTACGGAGTCATCGCCGTGATAAGGTTGGTGACGTGCAAGCTGGCTTAGATCACTGGTCATGTGGTGTGTGGCACCACTGTCCATAAGCCAAGCGTGTTCTTCTTGAGGAGTGTTGAGGGCCATGTTTACATGAGGCTGCCATGGAGGGTATGACGGTGGAACATTGTTGTTCCGACCTCCTAGCTGTGGACTTCTCTTAGCGCTATGTCCGTGAACGCCACACAGCTGGCAATGACCTTGGTAACCTCCTTGATAGCCGCCTTGATAACCACCTCTTGACGGTTTGTTGTCTCTGTTATTGTATCTTGAGGTGTTGTGGTTCTTGTTCCAGGTTGGAGGCTGACGCGGAGGTTGTTGTTGTTGACGTCCGTGAGGATTGTGAGTGGCTGCATTTGCTGTGATTGGAAGCACCGGAGTGGATCTGGAGAGTGTGAAGAGTTTGGCCTCTCGGTTCAAGAGTTTTTCATGATTTTCTGAGATTGATGGTGTCTCATCTCTGCCTTCAAGCCAGTTGGAAATGGTATTGTAATCTTCAGGTAATCCACCAAGAATATATTCAAGTTGATCTTCACGGTCAATTGGTTTACCTAGTAAGGCCAGCTGATCGAATCGTGTGTTGAGTCATTGCATATACTCATAGATGGTTTTGGGTCCTTTTGTCCACTGCTTGAGTTGAAGCCTGAGTTGCTGAATATGTCCTCTGCTCGGTTTGTTGTAGGTAGCAGCAAGGGTGGGCCATAATTTTGCAGACGTTTTGCAGGTTGAGACAAGGGGTTGTACGATTTCAGTCATAGCACCTATGAGTCCACTGTAGATCAGGCGATCTTGTCTCTTCCACTTGGTGTAGTTTGGATTCGCACTTGTTGTGCCATTGGCAACGGTAGTGACCGATAGGGGTGGTGTAGCTGCGTCAAGGAACGTGGCTAGGTCGTAGCCATCGAGTAAGGCTCTGACTTGTAAGCTTCACATCATGTAGTTTCTGGAAGACAGCTTTGTGACATTAGTCATATTGACATTGAGAAGAGAGGGGATGGTGGTGTCAACTAGCTCAGATGACGTAGTGGACATGGCGTTTCTGGCTGAGAATAAAAAGAGAAAGGATGAGGGGGAGAAGAGATGAGAGACGAGGAAGGGACATCAGCCAAAAGAGAGAAAAGAAAAACAGGTTATAGGGTATCGACGGCTCTGATACCATGTAAACCAAAGGTACTTTTATATATTTCTCACAACTAGCTTTACATGGATATATACGATACAAGGAGGAAGAGCTAGGTTAAGCTAAATACAGAATGTTCCATAACTGTAGAGGAGACACTGAATGTGTAATATTTTGTATCCTTAATAATTCCTTCCAATACTTAGCATGTACCTGACCTCATGTAGCACAAATGTAGAACCGTCTGGATTTTGAAACCTGACCGAACCAGAACTCTTTACTTCAGCACTTGTGTTGTTCGCCATTCTTACTTTACCAGCATCTGTCTATGCGAAGTTTAGAAACACCTCTCTGCGTGAAGTCATATGAAACGAACAACCCGTGTCCATTGCCCATTCTTCTTGATCTGACTCTCCTTGTGATAGGTTTATCTCACTTTCTATCAGCCCAACTAAATCCTGAGCATCATCTTTGAACATAGCTGACTCGCCTTTGTATTGTCCCTGAGACCTCTGCTTGTTTATGTCTAACCATTTATAACACTGTTTCTTGAAGTGCCCCTCCTTTCCACATATCCAAAATACCATCTGCTTATATGTGGACTTTGATCTTGATCTGCCATTTCTGTTATTTCTTGAGTTAAAATTCCTATTTTCTGATCTTCCTCAAACGTAATGGCCTTCTGAGATACCTCGTGATCCTGACTGAGACTTCATTTCTTTCTCCTTGGATATTCTGAGCTCGCAGCATCCTCCACTTTGATCACATCCCTGCTGTACTTCAATGTTTCTTTAAGTTGATCATACCTCACTGGCAATGCATTTAGAAGTAGAAAAGCTTGTACTTCTTCTGGAACATCAATGCTTAGGTAACTCAAGTCACCTACAATCTTGAGGAAATCGTATAGCTTCTCATCGATGGTGCGATGATCCTTCATCTTAAAGCCATACATCTCTAACTGAGTGTGGACTCAATTTGGTGAGGACTTAGGCATGTACAATGCCTCAAGAAGAGCCCAATTCTATTTGGCTGTAGTGCACTTCTCGATCTTCCGTAAAACGTGATCTCCGACGTTTAGGAAGATCATGTTCATCGCTTTCTCACACCTCTCCAGTCTTGATTCTTTGTTTGCTATGACCTTCTTCTTATCTTCGGGATCTTGATCGATAGTCTTCTCCAATCTTGGAGTTCTTTCGACGAGCACATCCTTTAACCCCGACATGCTTCGGTAAGCGTACATCCTTCGACTCCATAGAGAGAAGTCTCTGTTTCCATCGAATCTCTAAATGTCAACCTTAGATCCAGCCATCTTCAATCTATCGCTTCTTCAAGATTTGATCGAAACGCTAACCTCCTTGCCTACCCTGTCTCTGATACCATTTTTTACGGATTACGCCTTGAATCTTGACCTGTAGTCAAACTAAAACAGCACGCACACAAGCGAGAAAGATAACACCGAGAATTATCTACCGGGTGTTCACCGCACTCCTCCGATGTGGAGAATACACTATACTCACCGGAGCTGGGATTGAGCCAGCAAATCACTAGAATTTCTCAAACCTATCTGAAGAATACAACCCTAGTCTCTCCTCTCTCTCTCTCTCTCAAAAAAAAAAAAAAAAACCTCTCTTGATCGAATAATCCCTTAGCTACAAACTACTGAGCTCACTAAGGACCCGTGTTTTACTAAATCGACTTAATGACTCACTGTTTTACTAACACTAAAGTATTTCCCCGATTTTACTAAACCAACCCATTTTAACCTCGAGAGGAGAGACTAGACCGACTTATAAATACATAGACACAATCTTCACAGTGCATCTTCTCACTGCAAGGCGGAGCTGGCTGAGAAACAAAGACATGAAAAGATCTTTTTTTTCTTGCAACAAGCCCAAAGAGAGATCTAATTGAAGAATTGATGAGGTTCCACCTTCTCCACCTAAAAATATTACAGAGGTATAGCCTTGCCCCCCCCCCCCAAGAAAGTATGATGGTATAATCATAAAGGTGTAAAGAGTTTTAGCAGAGATTTTTACATAACAGAGTGATTTGTGTCCGCATTCAAAAGATCCCATGGAGCAAGAAGCCGCAAACCCCTAATGCGATTTGGAGTGCGATAGACGATTCCATCTGAGACCTAGACTTTTCTGCTTGATCTGGACGTCCTTTGACGTAAGGATCTCTGCTCACTCCATACGACCTTTGTCGGCGGTAGTGTTGTCGCTTTAAGCCTGTGAATCTCCGCTTCACTTGCAATATATCCGTGCCGTACTATTCAATTGTTCTTCAAATCAAAACATCCATAATAACCTGTTCACATGAAATCAAACCATTGTGGAACCTTTGTTCATGACAGATCCAAGTTTCAATTTGACATTGACTTGGCTGCTAAGAAAGGGAAAGGAATACAATACAACGATGATGAAGAGAATGATGAACCAATACTGTTGGAGGATCAAGCTGATGAAAAAAGATTCAGGAATAGCATATTTGTCTCATTGGAAAAATCATGAATCCTTACAAGCAAAACGTTGCTAAACAGATCGATCATATGCCTACCCAGTGGAATATGCAGGATCGTATCACTGCGATTGAACTAGAAAACATGAGATTCCTGTTCAATTTCAATAATGAGGAGGATCTTGAGGCTGTCTTAAATATGGGTCCATTCCACTATAACAATTTCATGTTTGTACTGGTTCGATGGGAACCCATTGTTATTAAAGATTATCCATGGATAATCCCGTTTTGGGTTGAACCAATTAGAATTCCCCTTCACCTGGAACTGCTGGTAACCTTAAGAGTATTGGTGATAAATTAGATATTGTTCATGATCTTAATGCTACTATAGAAAAGTAGTGGATGTTGATAGTAGGAAGCCTCTTAAGTTGACAAGAAAGATCAAGTCAAAAGATGGCGAGATAACTATCAAAATTCAGTGTGAGATGTTGTTTAAACATTGCTCCTACTGTGGCTTTATGACTCATGAAGTGACCCACTGCGAGAAGAAGATTAGAGGCCTTCAGTCTGCTGTTCCATCAAATCATGCATCTGTTACCCCAAAAGAAATCTCGGGTTTTACCCGGAGAATAGAAAGCCACTGGATAACCATATCTCGATAAATTCCGAGAAGTCTAACAAATTTTCTCATGGATAGGAGATCTGCCCCTATGCTCGGCCACACATTGATAGTATGCAGGATGAAAAGTTTGATGATCCCTTTAATTCGAAGCCAAGAGTCATGCGTACATCACACTCAAGTCAGCATGAAGTGGATATGTCTGACCATAGACTTCAGTTTAATTCTTAAAACCGACCTCAGGAGAGGAACCAAGGGAAATAAAATGAAAAGGGTCATGTTCGTAATAATTCTGATCTTAAATTAGGTCCCATCTGGTGTGAGAAACAAAAGGGCGTGTTTATTAATGAGACCAAGGAGCCATCGAATTCACTAGACAAGAATGTTGGTCCTAAACAACATGATGAGAGATATCTCAAGTCTTCAGCTGAAAGGGTTACTGAGGAACGTGGTAAATCGATCATGGCCTCTGCTCCAATCTCTCAACCTCTCATGACAAGTAATATTACGGTCCGTAACCATGGTTTGGTGAAACAGAAAAAGGATAATAAGGTGGTGTCTGAATATTTGGATCCTGGGTCTCGGGTTATGACTGGTGATGTGCTCAAATTACCCCAAGAGAAACTCTCTCAAATAAGAGATCGATTGCAGTACTTAATGATTATATCCACAAAGACTTGATATCTCACACAATAGACTTGAGTTTCAGACTACGCTAGGTCAAATAATATATAGAGTAGCAAGTAAAACTACAAGTTTGTTGTTTGATGGAAGGATGTGTGCTACACTTAGGGTTTCAGGCAAGTGGACAATAGACAATAGAATCTAAGGGTATCAATCCTAGAACTCGATATCTAATTAAAAAGACGATCAGCTCTAGCTGCGAGTCTAATCTATTGACTAAGTCCTTGTTCCAACTCTCGTATGTGAACTCGGAATGACCGTCGATCGATGCTATTGGAATAGCGTCGATCAATGGTTGCTTAAGTCAAGCATTACGACCTAATTTAATATGTTCAATAAGTTAATTAAACCAGATCTCGCATGTATCAAAAAACCTAGCTCAACAAGATTCAGTTTAGGTAATATATCATGCTCTCGCGTGCGCCTAACTACCCTATGATCAGGCTTCTAGTTAATTACTCTAGATGCAAACAATAAGAACAATTCCGTGAAGGATACAATAAACGCCCTAGCAATTCTATTGTTTGGCTAATCTATCAAAACCCTAGAAAACCTAAACCTAGCAGGTGGATCTACTCAGACATGATATTTGTCATAGAAATCATAGATGAATAGATGTAAAATAGCAAGCAATAATAATAAACCCAAAGGAGTTCAAAGAGGACTCTGAAGGATTTCCAAGAGGACTCTGAAGGATTTCCAAGAGGACTCTGAAGGAGTTCCTCTCTTCTCTCCTAACTAAGAACAATGAATAGAATAAAGCTTAGAATGTGTTGTAAGCGTAGCCGTCAACAATGGCTTAAAAATCATATAAATAGGGTTTTTAGTCGGCCAAGGGTATTCTGGTAATTTGTGGTAGCTTCTGGGCTTAAGTTGGTCTTGAAATATACTCGGCCCGCATTCTGGCATCAACTTCGATCGACACTAAGGCTGCAACATCGATCGACACTCATTCATCTTCTCCACAGCTTCCTCTCGCGAGGCAGACATACCACTCTTCAGTAAAACAGGCAAAACGTCTGCTACAGGATGATGATTGACCTCAAACCAGTGGCATTGGAAATCTACCTCAAATCTATAGAATTTTTTAAAAGATGGGCTTAATCTAATGGTGGTAAGGTCTCCATCAATAGCTAAACTTCTGACCCGTCTACGCAGTTCTGCATCTCAAAAAGTTCCAAAATCACCAAAGTTCTCAGAACATACCTGAAACTGAAAACACTCAAAACATACTCCCAACCCATATTATATATTCTAAAAATCACATACACCATGGCCTAAAATTGGTAAAATCCATGGTATATCAACTCCCTTAGACTTATCCTTTTACTTGTCCTCAAGCAAAGAATATCACAATCAGAAAACAAAATTGAAAACACATGGACTCACAATAACTCTAACTTATCCTTATCACCTCTACTATGTTGCAACCACATCAAATAAGTGCTAATCTTAGAGAAACTTTATATACCGTATCCTAGTATAGCAACCAAATCAATTCTACCAGCAACTTTAGCAAATACTAGTCTGACACATCCCTCTTGACTCAATAAAATTTTTGAAAAACTTATATAGATATAGCAAATAAAAGCTCAAAAAAATAAATAGCATCAGCGAACCTCCCCAGACTTAAAATAACATTGTCCCCAGTGTTATCCCGTCCTGGTTTGGTTAGGATAAATAAATCATAAGGACAAAATTTAACAAGGAAAAACGATATACCTGCTTGCTGATGGTGACCGTTGATCGACACATTTAACTGGTGATCAACCGATGCTTTGTTTGCTCTGTCGATCGACATTGATCAGGTGCCGGTCGATGCTATGTGCATACTATCTTCCTCGGATTTTTTATATACCTACAAATAAAATAAATATTAATAAAAACTGAAAATAAAATCAAATTTAAAACTTACATAACAGTGGGTTGCCCCCCCCCCACTCAGCGGTTATTTTCAGTCATTAGCTTGACTTTGGAACTCTGATTCAGTCTATATGAGGTTGAGAACTTCCTCCAAAACAATTCCCAAAGTCTAATATCTTCTGCTTTGTCACATTTTTTGTGAAATCCTCCATAGACTTTTCTCCTTTATCTATCATCTCAGCAATAAGGAGTACTCGAAGCATTGCGAATGGCTGTGAGAAGCATTGTTGCGCACTCTGTATTTCCTGACACCATCTGAGAAATGGGGAATAATTTACAAATGTGGACTGCTGATCCCTTTTCTCTTTTTCCAATTCCTCCTTTTCTTTCCCCCAGACTTGTCTGATCTTGTGTGGTTGCCTTCATCAAAAAGATTTCGACATACTTCCAACTCATGCTGCTCTGATGCGCGACGGGTGTCGATCGACGCTCTAGTGTTGATGTCGATCGATGCTCCAATGGTGGCTTCGATCGATTCACCAATGGTGGTGTCGATCGATGCCGCGACCGATTGTCCTTGGTCAACGTCACCTTCATACCTCCATCTTCTCTGAGAAACCACTGTATGCTGAGGATCATCAAATTCCTCAATGTAGGGATCCATATGCACACTTCCATCTGGTGGAATAGGAAATTCAACCTCAAAACAGTGATGGGAACCACAAACTTCACAGGGTCATGTATCTTTTTCACTCTTTTGTGAAACCCATCAACTTCTTCAGCGCAGATAGGTGGTCTCTGATATTTAGGGACATCAATATGTTAGGTCTTAAACTCGTGCACTCTTTCCTCAGTTGGTTCCAGCTCAACTGTATATCTTAGCAGCTCGTCCAACAGTAGGTGTTGATCGATGTAGGGTGGGGGTGTCGATCGATAGCATCAGGTGGGTATTGATCGATATCATTAGGCGGGTGTTGATCAATGTTGGCCTTTGGTGAAGTCTCCAGATCTTTTCCCGAAGTGTGCTGATCATCTTTAAGCTTTATCTCCAAGTCATGACCCAAATTTTCAGGTTGTTTCTCATACTCTAGCTCCAAGAAATCCTCTACATCCAACTGATCAAATCTCAATGTTGAGTTTGCAATTTTGTGAGGACAACTCGATCTTTCAGGGGTTTTAATAGATGTCGATCGACAATAGGATTTTGAGTCGATCGATGCTGAGGTGGTGGTGTTGATCGATGTTGAGGTCATGGTGTCGATCGACGCTGTGGTCTTAGTGTCGATCGATGATGAGGTCGGATTAGTAATATCAGCTTCTTCTACTTTTCTTGGCTCTCCAAATCCATGTTGTCCATCATTCTCTACCATATATAAAATAATAGATTCTATCTTAGTCTCTAGTGTATCCTGCTTCTTGGCAAGAATGTTCAGTTCATCCCTCTTCTTCTACCAACCTTCAATGAGCATGTCCCACCTTTCATTATTCTTCCTTTTTTAGTTGCTTCAGCATCATCAAGAGATTTTTAGAGGAAGGCTCTTTCAATATCCTCCCAGCAGGTTAGAGATCCTGGCTCCGGTTGACAAGGCCAACTAGATGCGTTCCCATAGAGAGTGTGAGGGAAAATATTGCAGAGTAAGTATTCTTTAGAGTACCCACACTTCTCAGTATCCATGATTTTATTCATAAAACTTCGATGTGTTTTCTTGCATCCTCGTGTGGAAGGCCTTGAAAAAAGTGTTGACCTAACAATCGTTCCAGACAGGGTGCATCTCAAAGTCATCATCTCCAGTAACAACAATTGCATCTGAGACTACAGCTTCCGGTGTATGAACCATTTGTCATCTGCGGTTGCGAGCGCGACCTTCTTCGTCTCGCAAGATCCCATTCTTATCAGCCACAAGTATAAGCACTTTGATTTGCTCCGTCTTCTCACTAGTGGCGTCGATCGATGCGGAGGTCTTAACGTCGATCGACGTCATAGTGTTGGTATCAATCGATGAAGAGGTGTTGATGTCGATCGATACTCGTTTCTCTTCATTGTTCATCACTGCTTGGAGGGTGTCGACTGCCCTCTTAGACTTGTGGATTGTGCATAAATCAGTAGACTCCTTCTTTGTAGAGCCCAAAAATCCTCTTCTCATCGATTCTTGGTATTAAGATATATGTACCTAAACAAAAGAGAAGAAGAGTAGAGTAAGTAAAACTAAAAATAAAAACCTAGACGAAATCTTACACCTTGTCTAATGTGATCAGAGTCCCCGGCAACGGCGCCAAATTTGATGTGTTCAAATTACCCTAAGAGCAACTCTCTTAAATAAGTGATCGATTGCAGTACTTAAGGATCGTATTCACAGAGACTCGATATCTCACACAATAGACTTGAGTTTCAGACTACGCTAGGTCAGATAATATACAGTAACAAGTAAATCTACAAGTTTTTGTTTGATTGAAGGATGGGTGCTAGACTTAGGGTTTCAGGCAAGTGGACTATATAGGATAGAAGCTATGGGTATCAATCCTAAAACTCGATATCTAATTTAAAAGACGACCATCTCTCTCTGTGAGTCTAATCTATTGACTAAGTCCTTGTTCCAACTCTCGTATGTGAACTCGGATTGGCCGTCGATCGATGCAATTGGACTAGCGTCGATCGTTGGTTGCTTAAGTCAAGCATTACAAACTAATTCGATATGTTCACTAAGTTAATTTAACCAACTCTCGCATGTATCTAACAACCTAGCTCAGTAGGATTCAATTTAGGTAATAGACCATGCTCTCGGGTGCGCCTAACTATCCTATCATAAGGTTTCTAGTTAATTACTCTAGAAGCAAGAAATAAGAATAATCATGTGAAGGATACAATAAACACCATAGCAATTCTATTGTTTGGCTAATCCATTAAAACCCTATAAACCCTAAACCTGACAGGTGGATCTACTCAGACATGATATTTGTCTCGGAAATCATAGATGAATATATGTGAAATAGAAAGCAATAATAATAAAACCAAAGTATTTCCAAGAAGACTCTGACGGAGTTCTTCTCTTCTCTTCTCTCCTAACTAAGACAATGAATAGAATAAAGCTAAAAATGTGTTATAAGTGTAGCCGTCAACAATGGCTTAGAAAACACATAAATAGGGTTTTAGTCGGTCAAGGGTATTCTGGTAATTTGTGGTAGCTTATGGGATTAAGTCGGTCTTGATATAATCGACCCGCATTTTGGCATCACCATCGATCGACACTAAGGTTGTGCCGTCGATCGACACTCATTCATCTTCTCGATAGCTTCCTCTCACAAGGCAGACAGACCACTCTTCAGTGAAACATGCATAACTTCTGCTACATGATGTTGATTGAAAAGATAACTCAAAGCTCTAGCTTGTGTCAAAAGATGGGCTCAATCTAACTGTGGGAAGGTCTCTATCCATAGATAAACTTCTAACGCGTCTGTCATCTTAAAAAGCTCAAGAATCATCAGAGTTCTCTAGAATGTACCTGAAACTGAAAACACTCTAAAACGTACTCCAAAACCTTATTATATATTCTAAAAAGCACATATACTATAGCTTAAAAATGGTAAAATCAAGGGATATCAAATGGCCAAATTGATGATGTAGTAGTGAATGATGTTCATGGGACAGAGCTAATGTTAATTGATAAGATGATCTGCTTGTGAGGAACTTAATGATCAGGACCCTAGTGAGGTGGACAATGACACGGAAATGGGAGTGGCTGGATTTGAGAATGATTTTTCCAAAGCGTTGGTGGCTTATGATGCTTTAGAGGATAATCAAGAAACAAACCCGCCCAATTATATATCCAGACCAAGGAGTGTCTGAAGAGTCTTATTCCCTACGAATGACTCAAGACAGCAGCAATAGCTTTCTAGGCGAGCTTAACCAAGACTCAAGAGGAGTGTTCTCTCTTCCAAAGCTGAGGGTTCTACTCGTGGAAAGCTTAGGAAAGAACAATTTGTCGGATCGAAAAACTCAAAGAAAGGTTTAGTGGATTCCAAAAATCCACCAAACCAGTATCTATGAAGACACTCAGTTGGAATTGTCGAGAGAGTGGGAATGACTTCACAGTTCGACGCCTAACATAGATGTGTCAGAAGCATCGCCCAAGACTCTTGTTCCTTTCTGAGACAAAGAATAGGAAGTTGTTGTTGCAAGACATTTAGGTTGACCTAAGTTTTAATAAGTTGTTTAGCGTTGAGCTTCGTGGCCAAAGCAGTGGTTTAACTTTATGTTTTATGGATGATTTTCAATTTGATGTATTGTTTTCAAATAACATAATGATTGACATTTCTAAAATCATTGATGGAATAAAATTCTACATGACATTTTTTATGGTGACTCTGTTGTAGAACGTAGGGAACTTATTTGGGAACGTCTTACACGTTTGTCCACAATAAAAAATGTACCTTGGTTCATGGTTGGTGATTTTAGTGAAATAATTGATCACAATGAAAAAGAAGGAGACAGAAGATGATCTGATAGCTCTTTCCTCCCTTTCAAACAAATGATTGCTCATTTTGGTATGCTTGAGTTTCCATGTTCGGGAAACTTAATGTCATGGGTGGGAAAGAGAGGGACCTCAACAGTGAGGTGTAGACTTGATCGAGCACTCCTCAATCTTCAATTACTTATATGCGGATGATGGGTTCGGACCATCGTCCAGTTCTTGCAACGATTTTGGCCAAAAAATCTAGGGCGGAGAAGAAATTTAAATTTGATACACCAGGTTATTAAAAAAAGAAGAATAAATTTAAATTTGATAAGAGAGGGCTGGATAGTGAGGAAATTAGAAATGTGGTACATGAAGGTTGGAACTCTCTTGACCTACCCGCGGACGCGGACATTATGTCCCATATTGCTAGTTGCCGAAAATCTCTGAGTCAATGGAGAAGGGAACATAATTTAAACTCGGAAAGACATGTGGATGAGTTGAAAGAAAAGGTGGATGCCATGTATGCTGATGATAATGTTTTGACTGAGGAACTCTCAGCAGCTATAAAAGAACTCTCTGAAGCTCTCAAGGTGGAGGAAATGTTCAAGAGACAGAAGAGTAGGATACTATGGCTGAGGGAAGGGAATATGAACTCAAAGTTTTTTCATAATTTGACTAAGCAGAGGAGAGCAAAAAACAGAATCACATGTCTTATGGACAGTTCCAAAAATATGGTGGAGGATGAAGAGGGGCTGGTAGCCATTGCTACAGCGTACTTCAGGAATCTGTTCAAGACATCGACTCAAGAGATAGATGAGGTTTTGGGAAACATAACATCAACCATTACTGACGAAACAAACCAAGTTCTGACAGCTTCTGTTACTGAATGGGAGAGAAAACTTGATTTATTTGCAATGCACCCGGAGAAAGCCCTAGGGCCAGATGGTATGCGTGTTTTATTCTACTAAACATTTTGGGATGTCGTTAAGGGTAATTTGACTCGTATGTTCAATGATTTTCTCTTTAGCGACATCGTTGCCCCATGATTGAATGATACAAACATCGGTCTCATTCCAAAGAAGGAGAGGCCGTCTGATATGGCATAGTTTAGACACATTAGTTTATGCAATGTCTGTTATAAAATAATATCCAGGTTCTTATGCCAGAGAATGAAGAAAGTTCTGCCAGAGCGTATCTCAAAAATCCAATCAGCTTTTGTTGCGGGTAGACAGATTACAGAAAATATAATGATAGCCCAGGAGATGTTCCATTCTCTCAGGATGAAACCTGGTGAGAGACAAAAGAGAATGGCAATTAAAACAGACAAGAGTAAAGCATATGATTGGATGGAGTGGATATTTGTGGGTCCTGGAGAAGATGGGTTTCTCAGAGACATGGATTAACTGGATCATAAATTGTGTGTCAACGGTCAAGTAACAAGGTGTTAATGAATGGACAGTCTGTAGGGAATATTGTTCCTGAGAGAGGATTGCGACAAAGAGAACCTTTGTCTCCTTTCAATTTTATCTTATGTACGGAAGCGCTCGTTAGCCACTTAAATCATGTAGAGAACCAAGGAAAGATAACGGAGATGTGCGTGGCAAGTGCTAGCCCCTTGATATCTCACTTGCTATTTGCAGACGATAGCCTTTTCTTTTGTATGGCGGAACCCAGTGAATGTGACGAAGTAATGAAAGTGGTAAATGTTATGGAAAAGCATCAGGACAACATATAAACTTTGATAAGTCATCAATTATATTTTGAAAATGAGTTTCATTGCAGACTAAGTAGGAGATCAAAGCCACTTTGGGGATTAGAAGGTGAAATGGGTACCTACTTAGGTATTCCGAAGGATATTAGTGGATCAAAATGTAAGCTCATTGCTTTCCTCAAAGAAAGACTGGATCACATGATCAACAAATGGTCATGAAAGTGGCTGACAAAGGGTGGAAAGGAAATTTTAATAAAAGATATTGCTTTGGCGTTGCCAACATATGTCATGTCCAGATTTGTTCTCCCTTTGGATATCTGAGAGAAATTAGTGAGTGTCTTTGCACGCTTCTAGTGGAGTACAAGCCCATCCAAACGAGGAATGCATTGGGCTATATGGGACAAGTTGTGTAAGCCAAAAGATGAGGGAGGCATATGTTTAAGACTAATACATGAATTTGATCTTGCGTTGTTGGTTAAACAATTGTGGCAGTTGATCTAGTTCCCAGATTTTCTTCTAGCAAGAGTACTTAAAGGACGATATTATCGCCTAAGTTCGCCTTTGCGAGCCCCAGAACCAATTTCTCCATCATACGTATGGATGAGCTTATTGGCTGCACAACCATTACTATCCTTGGGGTTTAAACATGTGGTTCACTCAGGTTACCATATACGACTACGGGAAGATTCATGGATCCCTAGAATTCCAGCGACGCTAGCCAGGGCGAAGGTCCCAGTTGTTCATCCACGGATGACAGTGAGCAATCTCATTGTTGGATCACCTAGAAGGTGGAACACAAATATGTTGGAGCAATTCATTGTTCAAGAAGATATACCACTTATCTGAAGCTTGGCATTAAGTCAATCTCATAAAGATGACATATTCAGTTGGGACTACACGAAGAGTGGGTTATATACTGTGAAATCAGGTTATTGGGTAGCACGGAATATCTTTAATAGAAGACCGGAGGCTGTGGTGAATGAGCCAAGTATTACAAAATTACAAGCCTTTGTTTCGAAGATAAATGCCCTTAAAAAATGTGGCACCTAATTTGGTAGATTGTATCTGGTTATCTAGGTGTGACCAGAAACCTAACACATTGTTATATGTGTTGCGATAATCAGTGCTCCAGATGCGGCGTAGATGATGAGTCGGTGAACCACGCCATTTTTGAGTGTCCTCCAGCGCTTCAAACTTGGGCTCTTTCCTCAACACCAACATGTCCAAGATATCTAGCCAGTATGCAAACTTGGACCTTTTATTCTAGAGGAAAATGCCATAGAAGTTCTGAGCCTAGACAGAGACTCGTATCCGTGGATTATTTGGTATCTTTGGAAAAGCATGAATGATAAGTTGTTCAGAGGAATCTCACATGACCCCGCTGAACTAATCTGATATGCTCACTCTGAGTGTTATGCTTGGTTTGATGCCAAAGAAAGATCGAACGAAATAGCAATGGGCAAATAAGGCAGCCACAGAGCACCCAAGCCTTAAGCTTGCAGAGTATATATTTGGTCGACGGTTCATAAACTGTTGATTCTAATTTAGTGGATATGGATGGGTATGATTCGATGCAAATATAAAAGAGCAGTTTATGGAATTTAGTAACAAGGAAAGACGATTATCACCCTTACATACAGAGTTAGAGGCTTTAATCTGAACAATAGAAAACATGATTAACCATACATCTTAACCCCACCTTGTTCATTTCACCACGAAATTCAAATTCCTTTTGTCGTTATACTTCATAAATCCATCAAACACTAAAGTTGTTCTCAGTATGAGAAAATTTACACATACATAAACATTGGTCGATCAGAAGTTTTTTAGTGAGGGCATCTAGTATTTCATATACTTATTAATTCAAAAGTAATTTAGTTTAGATATATGATTTTAAAATAAAATTCATAAAACCATAATAATTACAATCAAGAATCAATTAAGGAAACATTTGCATTTTTAAAACAGTAACTTAATATAAAGCTAAAACTAGTAAATAAACAGTGAATAAAAATGTGGTAACAAAATACCACAAATATGATGGAAACAATTAATAAATGACAAGTAGATAATCTAACTATTTTAGAGATGAAAATGGAAACTAGTGTTGTAAAAAATAATTATGCAAAACTAAAAAAAATCCTCTAATAAATGACAATTATTTGTTGACAAAAAATGACAATTATTTGTTGACAAAAAATGACAATTATTTGTATGTTGGAAATAAAACGCAATTAAATCGGGCAGCTTTTCGATATATGGAAACAGAAGACGTGAGTTTCCATGCTGAGAACACTTAATAACTCAGAAAAAATCAAAACAATTATGCATAAAAAGAAACCAAGGCTTTGAACCAGAGACAATGGGCATAGGTTTAGTCGGAATGGGAGCAGCAGCCACTAAGAAAAGTATTTATTTTGAAATTTGGTCACATTAAGAACTATTTATGATATTATACTGGGGGCAATTGTCCCCTCTTTGTTGAACGCACTTCCGTTCCTACTCCGAAGAATAGATGCTAAGAAAAAAAAGCATTCATCAGCTGAAGGATAAACAAGAAGATTTCACCAAATGAGACGAAACTCATGATGTGTATCTCTAACAATATTTTTATCTACAAACACATGCAAGTACATCATCATCATCATCATCATCATATCATATCATAATCATTCATTTTTATAAAAGGACTAATGGAAGACATAAGTAAGAAAACTAGACCCAGAAATGGGACCAATACCAAAAAGGAAAAGAAAAAAAAAAAGAATGTGTTTATGGTTTCTCCAATAACAAATTTATAAAGTCAAACAGGTTCTACTAATACCTGTAAGATGACCCACCAGATTGTGGAGGTGCCGGTGGGAGCCTGTTTGGTGTGGTGCGACGGCTGCTCCCACCAGACCCAGAAGAATCATCCTCACCATTCTGAGCTGGATCACTGTACCGTCGGCTATGACCACCAGATCCATACCTCTTCAATGAGTCCTGTCCACTAGCGGCAGAGTTAAACGCATTCATCCAATCTTCCCCTGTAGATCCTCCACTGGTTCTCGGGCTGCTTTCTGCAAATAAATGTAATACAAGAAAAACGAATTAATTTTGCGGTAACATATTATAATAACAATATTGAGAGGAGGGCAGATGTGAATTTATATACCAGTGCCGCTGTCAGACCAGCTTGAAGCAGCAGCAGCTCGGTTATCGTGGATGCTAAGCTGTCTTGTGAGCTTTGAAAGAAGAGAGGACTGCTTCTGGTAACGGTCTCTTTTTCTTTTGACGTTCTGATCCTCTTGAATCAACGATTCAATCCTCTCATTACCTATCGCACTGCAGATCAACGCAAGAGAGAGAGAGAGAGAGAGACAAATAAGCACCACATCCCATCACAGCCGTATTCAGTTACAATATGATATATTGGGATAAAAAGATATGAAACCTGATAGAACTGTAGAGCTGATTCAGCATGTCTTCCTTTGATTTCTCCACTTGACAAAGAACAACGGCCTGTTGAAGGCCACAGATGGGTTTAAGTAATGTGATACGAGTAAGAAAGGCGAGATGGGAATTTCAAGATTTCACAAAAATTAGTCCACCTTTGGAACATTTGCGGCAAGGCTGTTGAGTACCGCTTCAACGTAACCCCGTACTTCTTGCGACATCCACCGCAATTCTTCTTCCGGGTCAACTGGTTTCCGAACCATCTTATCCTGAACAAGGAAAGAAAATCAGACAACCCAAGAAAACCATAACTTATCACCACGTCATGGAAGCTAAATGACTAACAAAGATACAGATTTTCCTCATTCAACAATGGGCATTTCAAGTCATATAGGAAATTTGTAATAAAGACTTGATCATCATTTTCTTGGTACTGGATTAAGATCGGCTAACTAATCTATTGCGCAGGTTTTTAACTTCTAAGCGAAGGGGATAAGAAACAAGCGGAATGTTTTCCTTGTGTGACTTACAAGTGAACCTTCTGAAAAACTTTGTCTCATGGAAGCGCCACCTACTTGGCCTCCTCGAGCTTGGATAACCTTTTGTAGCTTATTAATCCATTCATTCTTATCGACCATGCTCTCCGCCTTCAGAACCAGCGCATTGTGAGCTTCAACATAAGAGATATTTTTAGTAGCTGCTCATCTAAAACCGCACAAAAAGAAGATCAAGCAGCTAACTTTTATAATAGTTTAACATACCTTTAAGTACAGTCTTATATGGAACCCTGCAGGTTATCTTAAATACAAGGCCTGGTCCTTTTGAATCAGGTCCATTTGATTTCTTATCTTTCGAGCTCTTTGATTTTTCTCCTTCGTCATCAGGAATTTCTTCAATACTGCACTCCTGAGCAGAATAACAGAGTTTCATGAGACAACAAATGTGAGTATTTTGTACCTTAATAACATTGCAAAAGCCAAACGTTATTTATGAAGCATCAATGTTTTCCCATAAGCTGTAACGGTAATTAAACGGTTTGCAGAGTAAGTTTCACAATAACAGGTAACCATCATTCCCCACCAGGTGGAAGAGCACCGTAAAATATGAAATCGTATAATTAATTCTTTTAATTGCAGATACATTTTTGGCCAACGAAAAGTAGGTATTGCAAGAGAATGATACCTCTAAAGTTACAGTGCCACGGAAGTTCCTTTCTTCTTGCTTTTTCGTATAACCAAGCTGAAGAAAGGTAAATGCAAAGGCGTAGCAATTCAGCAACAATCATAACAAAAATGTTCTAGTGAAAAAAAAAAACAAAATGTTGGTTATGGAGCATCTAGATTTTCTCATCAGCAGTAACGTTAAGAAAAGGATTTCGGTGGAAGGGATGATATACTGCCCGTACAACAGTTAAAATGCACACATCTTTCTTTTTTGCAAATCTTGAATTAGTCATGAAGGATATTTGTAATAAACGCTAACCTTTCCAGTCTTTTCATTCAGAACAAACCATCGCCTACCCCAGCCGTTTGTCTTTGCACTTTTCTTCAACAGGTACCCTGCGCAACAGAATAAATTAAGTTGAAGACCTTGGATGCTAGTTTTTATAACAAGCTAAAACCATGAAAGTTCATCCTGCACTAGTTCAAGGCTAAAGTCGCAGGAAAGAAGAAGAAAAGAAGATGTCACCAAATTTGACAGAAAGAAAAGCTTTGAAGCTGGTGTTTTATCAACAAGTAATTTCAAGAAAAGCCAATCCTCCACCACTCCAAAACTTAGCTAGCAGATAGGAAATAGGAAAGACGAAGAAATCACGCAAAGATAAGCTTAGCAGCAGTACATGCAAGGTGGGAGCAAAAAGAACTTCGTAAGACAGCCACTGTGCAGAATTATAATAGAATAAAAACCTGCTGTTATCTCCCCCTCAGGTCCAGCAGTCTTTAGACCAGAGACCTCTGGCGTTTCTTTATCTTTATCTTGTGGAAGAAATTTGTCTTTCAATGATTTCAAGCTACCACCAGTTGATGACCCCTCTGGCTGAGGACTAGATGCCTGATTTACAAGCAGAAACAAGAATTGTTACATCATTACTTTATATAAAAAAGCAGTATCCAGTGAGTGAATCCAGTTCGAGTTTGAGATAAAGGCAAACCCTGTTTAAGAGAGATTGCTCTGCATCTTGTCCCTTTCTAGATGAACGCCCTTTAAGCTCGTCCTCACGACGCTGCCTTTCCATTCTGATAAAGATAGTAAACGGTACAACCAGGCGATAGTGAATATGCATCAAATGAAAATAGTACAGCTTGTTAATGTGTATGATATAAATTCAGGACTTGGGCGACAAATGCTGCAGCTATCGGACAACTAGAAAGGTGAATATGTAAATGTAGTGACACCCACAAAAGTAGATCCATTTAAAATGTTTAAACCATGTACATTTAAAGAAAGAAACTAATAATGATCAACAAGTTCAATATGATAAAGCCACTCGAAATGACAGAACAGATAAGCAAAGACAGGCAAGCTGATATCACCTTCTTTGTACGAGGCGGATGAAGTGCTGAGGTGGCACAAACGCACGCTCCATATCAACTAGTGCAACTACCATCTTCTTAGCTTCATTCTTGAATCCATCAAGTGCGGCACTTGCTATAGCTACAACCTGGTCATGATCATATTAATAAAAAAAGGAACAGCTGTCACAAAGATGGAAAAGGCTACTTAATGACAGTGAAAAGCACTATTACCTCTCTCTTAAAAGGAGGATATCTCCCAAGACCAGGTGTGGCATTAGCGGAAGCTGAAACTATATCAACAAGCACTCGGTGAACCTAATCAAAAGTTCAGAAGGTAAGCAACCAGTTAGAAAAAAATGCTTCAGAACAGAATTAACGTGACAGTATTGACAATAAGACTGATTAGGACCCCAATAAATCTAGATCGTGACAATTAAAATATTATAGTGATATGTGCTGAACAGACCATGTGCAACAAGCCATAGCCAATGTTTCGTAGCTAGCAATTTTAGCATTTCAATCCTGTGCAGCTCAAGTTAGAGGAAGACAACACCATATAAACTATAAATACTACCATGGACACACCTCATCAACGCATAGTCGTGCTGGGTCCTTAGCCAACTCAAGAACAATCTTTATCAACGATCTCAATCCTTTCTCCGGACTTATAAGATAAGGTTGATAACCATCTGCCTCTAATACAATCTGAAACGGTTAGAAAATCAATCTGTCAAATTCCCATCTAAATTGTTTAATTGTTCATAAGATTTGGTACAAAAAAATATACTGAAACACACCCTTTTAACGTTATTCAAGTCAAAGTATCTATCCAATGGAAGCTGCTTGATACGGTTGGGGAAATTGCCTTCAAAACTTGCAACAACTTTCCAACCACTTCCCTGTACCAAAATTTTGTTAGGGATATACTTAACCAAGCTCCAAAAGTGGCTCCAGTTGAAAGGCACAATAACAAGATAGGCAATTCAAAAACTTGCTCAGTGAAACGTAGAGCATGCACAACCAATATTAGTTCATTAAATTCCAGATGATATGAAGTTTCATCAAATTCCAGATGATATAAGGCAAACTTCCGGAATTTTATCCTTTCCGTTACAAGTAGAAAAACGAAAAAGCTGATCAGTGATATTTTACTAGGTAATGAGGGTGATATGCTCCAAAATTTTGCAGACTAAAAGTATTGTTCAGCTTATGCAGGAATATACTCACTTCACCACCAGCCAAGTGGAGAAGAAATTTGTCCTCAAACTCACGGCAAAGCTCCAAAGCTATAGCCCTTGTACCTTCAGCACTGCTAACCAGTTGTTCACCAAGCCTTGATAGTTCGTCCTGCACTATTTGAGACTTACCCTGGAGTCTGCATGTAAGAAAAGAAGTTAAATGTTCAGAGTTTTAGCAAGAACCAAAACCATGTCCAAAAAAAGGCAGTACACATGGGCGATGAAAGAAACATATCAGATTCACAGAGGAAAAGCATCGACCAGTGATCACATATTGGGATAAAGCTTTGTAGTGCATATCATGAGAAGTGCGTTACTCAGAATGGGAGCTTGAAAGTCCAAGTAACTAAGCCTATTTCCACTTCAAAGATTAAAAACGGGTAGCCTTTCATGCAGCAAACTGCAAGTCTTTCTTAAACTACAAGTACCGAAAATATGCGAAACAAGCAATCCATTTTCATTACAAATATGGCATCTTAAAGCAAAAATATGGACAGAGAAATACCCAGACAATATATTTGGTAGCCTGAGCTTCATTCTGCTACGAATCTGGCTAGCAAGGGTGTCCACCAGGGCAATTCTGCCAAGTTTGCTTTGTGGAGCACCAGTCAAAATGGATTTGAGGCTTTCACTCTCAGCACGCCAAGCAGTTTCTAAAGAGTTCTCAGTCCCTCCAGACTGCGCTGATGCAATAGCGACAGATTGACCAATAAGTGCAACCCATGGAATATCAGTTGTTTTTGGAGGTCCCTGGTTTGAAAGAAGAGCCTGAACTGCTGCAAGCGCTTTTGGGTTCTGTGCTGCCTGGTCAATTTTGCTGATAATTCCTACAGTCCTAGTGCCTATAAACAGGGAAATATGTGAATAATTTTTGTTATAGTACATTTTGGAAATCCAATGGTTTAATCCAAATATAGTAAGGGCAACCGCAGTACTTCAAAAATATAATGAAGAGTCTGTATGATGAAAATTGTAATGTACTCACTGTCTGGATCATACTCCTTCGCGGTCTTCAGGGCTCGAGAGGAAGAAATCTCAGACGCCTGGCTAGCAGGCACAATAACCAACAGTATGGCATCATTATGCTGTGCCTGTTCACCAATCTTGCCAAGAGAATACATAAACAAATTACAAGACGACAAGAAAAATATCAAAATGAATCTATGTTGCTCTTTCAGCCAGAATGTCGAATAAAAAATGTTGAAAATGTGTATGCTTAAGAGGTTGACTAGGGGAATGACAAAGGCATCATGCAGTTCTTATCTTACCATTGAATCATCAACAATTCTCTGGTCCAGTCCAGGCAAATCAATCAGTTTCAATGGTGGAGCTGCAATTAAAGGGCACAATTATGTCATGATGATTACAGAAAACAGTACGGAAACAATTGATATGTGACTATTCACTTCTCCGGAGTAGCATATTAAGTTAATGCACATAGCCTTCATTTATAGATATAACCGATATCCACAACTCGGCTTAAGATCCTACCCATAAAAAGTGAAGCTGCTAATGTGCATTTTAGTTAATCGTGGCTACACATTATAAATGAGGCATTCGCTGATGTCAGAGACACATTTAAATACCCAACTTGCCTTTGATAATATGAATGTTAAATTGACCACTAAATGCGGCTTCGCGATTATGATTGCACAAGTAAGTACGGGCTTACCAGTGCTTGTACGAAGTTTTAGGTATATTTCATCACGACCCCTCCCGGTGGCTCCTTTGCTAAGCCTATCCTGTAGGGAATGTCTTAGGGCACCTAGAATACAAAACAAAACGAAAACATTACATAAATAATAATCCAAAGCACTGTAACCTACGTGCAGAAAAAGCATTACAAATCATTTCCAAAAAATGCATAGGGAGCCTTACTAGCAGAAACTTGTTGAGATTTATTATCAATTTGCAAGATAATTGCCTTGCTGCTCAGAGATTCCTCCCTACTCAGGTCAATGATTATAGGAGCCCGTGTAGCACCATTCTCACCTGTCGGCTGTCCAACGTAGTTTGTAGCAGACGTAGAAAACAGAAGGTGGGGTTAACTTTGATAAATTGTATCATACTATACAGTGAAGTAAACAATATTAAACTTACGAGAACAGGATGTCCAATAAGGCTATTCAAAACTGCAGACTTCCCAGCTCCCTGTTCCAGCAACCAAAGCGAGAAAAACTTAACCCTTGACATAAAAAGAGCAATCTATTCTCCTATCGATCTGACAAGCAAAGCTCATACTTTGTGGAAGTGAATTTCTCATAGTTACAAATACCAAATCCAGATATTAATCTCCTAGAATCAAACAATTCCTCATGACAACAAAACAAGAGAACGAATCCTAGCATTTCAACGAACCTCCACACGAGACATCATCCAAAATCTACACTCGATCACAAGCAAAGAAACTAAAGACAAGCGCATCGAGGAGAAGAGAAGAAAGAGGAAACGCACCACATTCCCGAGGGCAACGACGTTGAGAGAAGTAGCGGGGCGTCTAGAAGAAGAGCTCTCATCGGGATCTTCGTCGGCGAGCAGCGCCGCCGCTTGTCTCATCGAATCAGAAAGCTGAGACAACTCATCGATCGCCTCCATCGTGGCTTAATAGTACCAGATCTGGACGAAGAAAGGGAGACACTGTAGATCCTAGAAGAATCGGAAACGATAGCCACACGGGCGGTCCGCGATGGAGATAAACCGGAATTTCGAATTCGGTCGCGGCGGTGCTAAGCTACGCTAAGATTTGTTTTATGTGTGTTTTCCTTCGTCGGGAGAGAATGAAATGAGCGAAGACAAGTCATGTGACACCGAACCACGTAATAATTAATTAACAAAAAAAAAAAGATTTCAAGTTTCAACTATGTACAGAAATTTTACACAAATGTGATTTATTGTAAAAGAAAAAAAGAAAAAAAATTGTTATGGTCAAATACTTAATAAGTAATTTAACAGAAAACTTTATCATTAATCTAAGAAAAAACATTCGCATCGACTAAATCCACTCGAATTAAACTACAGTATACATTGCGTAGTTTTTGAGCATATTATCGAATTAGATTTTAATCATATGATTCGGTTTTCTTTAGAAGCATGGACTATACTATAAACTTAGCTACAAACTTAGGTCCAAAAACACACCTGAAAATGTGAGAAAAGAAACATATTTGAACTTTAACTTCACCCCAAATGGTAACATGCGCCCTGCGCGGAATGAATGAATTAAAAAAACTATAATTTTAAATTTAAAAGTATTAGAAAGATAAAAGTCATAGTCACAAATATTATATGTTGTGAAAGACTTAACGAAACTGTATATGTTTATTATGTCTATATAAAGTAAGTTTTGTTTTTTTAAAACGTGTGTTATTGGTTTTGTGTAATTGAAGTATAGTTTATAGAAGTGAATCTATAAAACTAAGCAAGGACTTATATAAAAATATGAATTAAAGATAAAGCGAAACATTGGCAATATATAGAATTATTGCTTACATAATATAAATTATGAATATAAAATAAAATGAAACATTGACAATAAAAACAAAATCTATACGAACAACTTATAAGGAAACAAATATAAGAAACTGAAAACCCACATATAAGAAACATACCATAGGGAATAGAATAAAATCTATATAAAAAAACTAGAAAAAAAAAGTTTTGTAATAGTGGTTTGGAAAGAAACCATTGAGAGGAGATGTGTTCACGAATTATAGAAAATATTCACGAATTAATATCACAAAACTTGTGCTTCAATTTATATTAAAAACTTGTCCTAACACACAAATAACAAATCAACGCAGTTCAAATTAGGGAAAGATTATTATATACCAATTATATAATCAATGCACTTATCTTATATAAACTTGTAACGACTATGAAAAATATAATACTTGTGCTCTAATTTAAAAATTGAATCCATAAACTTACATTTTTATACAATCCTAATTGCCTCACAATAATTAATGGGGAAAAATCAATCAATGTTTCTGAATTGATTATACAATTTCTTGAAGATAAACATGTTTCATTATACACACACGATATTCTGCTTTGTGAAGAGTCAGCCCTCCTGGATTTATTTTGTATATTTTTCAGAATGTTTTGTATAGCTCTAGGAGCTTCGTTACGAGTTTTTCTTTTTATGTTATGTTTTATGGGTAAAACATTGCGGGCTTAAAGTGGATTATGGAACATATAGAACTTGGAAGATTTTTTGACAAGTTCAAATTTTTTGTTAATCGTTCGATTGCTAGGACTGAGTCTCATTGCAAAGACTTTATTGTATGATTTCCATTTATGGGTTATACGATAATTATTTGCGTAATCGTCACTTGGTGTTATTAGTCGAATCGCGGATTTTTGTTTTGCTGTTAAGTGATTAGATGGAGAAGTGATCTCTCAACTGTTCTGGCTTGGTCTGAAGGCTTTGTTCATATGCATAGCCGACGACTTTGTTGGTCTTAGATTAGACCGTGTTAACAATGAGGCCAAGTTAGTTTATAATTTACCTTAAAGGGAATGCCATACTCTAGTTCAGGCTTTTACGGGAAGAGTAATTGGTCAGGCCAAAGAGCATTCTTCGAGATTGATAGGCCAAGTATGTCGTATTAAGATGGCCGATGGTGGTAGAAAACGATTTTCTACTTTAGGTTTCAGTTATACGATGAATGTTTTGTATAATGCTTCCTTTAGTCGTATGAGAATTGTTTTGTTTTTGTCCGAGGAAGATGAAGCCTAAGAGGCTTGATAAAGAACCCATGTGAAGTCAGTGTAGGATGATTGCCTTCTCGGATGTAACCGAGGGGGATGAAAGGCAGAAGCCAGCGTGCCGCATGGGTGAAGAATAAGATTTGTAATATCGTAGTGCTAATAAATAAAGCTTAGATTAGTCGTCCAAATTTGAATCATACAACTTCATTTTTTTGCTATACGAACACTTCTTCGTAAAACCTGTTACGTTTATCTTCAAAAATTACTTCGTATGACTTGATCTGACTATACGAAGGATTTTTCATGTAATTTTTATATGAAGGGCTTCTCATAGAAGTGAATAGAGAACAATTCTCGCATATTACTCGTGATGTTTGCGGGCGAGGATTAGGTTTTCCTCATTCGCGTCTTCTTATTGCAAAGTCGTTTTGCATGATACGATCTTGTTTTCTTGCATATTGGTTAGTATAAATTGTTTTAGTTAAGAAAAAATAATGTGTGATCGGCTTTTGAAGATAGTTAATCGTCGCGATGTATGGAGATGTCAAAGTAGCGACCGCGGATTTTTCAGGAAACATTTCCGCTTTGATTTTGATCATTGGCGAAAGTTGCTTGGAGTCACTATTGGAGTTTTACCAAAGGTTATTTTTTAGGATCTAGTCGCGAAACGTTTTTGTGATTTTCTTGAGCGAAACAGATTGGTCAACCAGTAGTACATCTAGTCAACGAACGGGGAGAACGTGTTCCCTTTGTTGTGCTCGTTGCTATCTGTGTTGTCGTTTTTGCTTTGTCGCAAATGTTTTTTTTATGCGGAGGAAAAACATTTTTGAAGTATGGGAGTATTTGAGTATAGTATACGTACATACTCCTTTTTTGCAAAAGAAAACGGCTGAATCAATATTTTGAAGGATTGTGTACATTTTCTCTTTCGAGTAGGGGTGTTCAATCCGGATATCGGTTCGGTTTTGGTTCAGTTTTTTTGGTTTTTTGGTATTTCGGTTAGTAAAATATAACTACCATTCTAAATCCATATTTAGTTCGGTTCGGTTCGGTTTATATACTGTCGGTTTTCGATTTATTCGGTTTTATACCAAAAGACATAATATTTTGTTTGAGATCCTATTATATAAATTTTATAGTCATGTTGTTCATACAATCATTTATTAAAAAAATATTATATGTTCACATAAAACATTTTCACTAGTTGCTATCCATCAAATTGATAACCTTCACTTCAATTTAGTCAATTTTAAAAGAAAGCAAAAAGTTTAAAAGACAAAAGACTAAGAAAATAACAAACTTAGATTGCGATGAATTATTATTTAAATATAGTTCAAGTGTTTTTCAAATTAGAGCGTCTTTATTACTATATAAATATGGTATATTAATAAAATTAACTTATATAACCAATTGATTATCATGGTTGTTATAAAATATATACATATTTACATATTTATACTTTTGATCGGTTTTGTTCGGTTTATTCGGTTTAATCGATTATAAACCAAATCATATCCAAATCCTACCGGTTTTAAAATCATATCCATTCGGTTTATATGGTATATACCAAAACCAAACCATATTGTCTATTTCGATTCGGTTCGGTTCGGTACGGTTTGGTTTTACCATATTGAACAGGCCTACTTTCGAGGATTTGGATGATTGACAATCTGAGTCGATTTAACAACGACATTAGGATTGTAACTTGATAGTTTTCAAGTTGATAACTTGGAATATGTCAGTTTTGATAAAATTGCTAGGAACGAGTCAGTTTTAAGAAGATGTCCGTGTCTCCAGTTCTTTATTTCCTTAGGAAGCTAGCTGAGTATGTGTGACGATCGTTTCTCGATTTTGCATTATTATAATATTTTCATATTTGCATTATTACAATATTTCTATATTTGCATTATTAAAATATTTTCATATTTGCATTACTAGCATATTTCCATATTGCATCTCTACTTCTTAATAAGGAATATTTCTTTAACTGACTGTTTGCCATCAATATATATATTCACCTAGCTTAATCTTTAGAAATAATAAATCTATTGTGTGTCATTGCTCTCTATGGATTCGATCCCTATGTACTACATCCGATCTCTTTTGGCAAGAGTAATATTTGTGTGTTAAGACTAGGGTTAATTTGATAGTTAATTATTTAGTATATTCATACCCTCCTAGAACAATAAAAACACGCATGTCAAATTTGGTGCAGTGGCCGAGGAGCATTGATTACCATTAGATTTAATTCTAAGATCTAGTCTAGGTTTGTTACTACTTTCAAGTTACTAAATTTTTCTTTTCTTTTGTTTTCTAGGTGCATGCAAAGACACACGATGAGCAATAAAGGACAAGAACTACTATTCTCCAGCCCCGATAAACTCGAACGTACGATCCGCAAAGAAAGACGACAAGCATCGATCGACAGCACCTATACCGCGTCGACCAACACTTCTTTACGGACATCATCGACCGACATCAGAACACGAGCATCGACCGACACTGATCACATAGCAGTGATTGACCACAACTTAGCCACATCAATCGACAGAAGCAAACGAGTTCAGATGGTTGCGACTTTAATATTCAATCAGGATGAGAATGGGAACATGCATGACCAAGACTGTCATCTGCGTAATGCAGCAGGTCAAAAGATAGATGATCAGGGGGCCATAATCCATGATACAGAAGCAGGAGCAGACGCTCAGAGAACACTGACTGACTACAACCGTCCAGCACTAATGCCCAAGATGCTCAGAGAACACTGACTGACTACAACCGTCCAGACCAGTTCTACGCCAATAGATCCGCCATTCATCCTCCAGCTTTTCAGAGGAATGATTTTGAAATCAAGCCCGCCTTCTTCATACTTGTAGCATAGACACCTTGCCATGGGTTATGACATGAGCACCTTATGGACCATCTGGAGCGATTTGAAGATCTAGTGATTGCTATCAAAGCCAATGGAGTCCATGAGGACTATCTTTTTGTAAGCTTTTCAAGTACTCACTTGCTGGAGAAGTTTCATATTGGCTTAAGCAATTAATACCAAGATCCTTGACATCCTGGACTGACATCAAGAACGCTTTCTCGCCTAACTTCTTTGATGATACAAGAGCGAAAGATCTGAGGAGCAAGATTGCTACTTTTTCATAAAAACCCTCAGAATCTTTCGGAAACTCCTGGATCATATTCAAATCATACAAAAGAGACTGTTCACATCATGGGTTCAACGAAGTGCAACTTCTCAACACTTTATTTAGAGGTATTGGACAACAGTATCAAATGGCTTTGGACACAGCTGGAGAGGGAAATTTCAACACTAGGAATCCTGAAGAAGCTACAAGGTTAGTTGGGAATCGAGCATCCAACAGCAACACCAAGGACACAGACTTTGAAAGGAAGAAATCAACTCCAACTATGAGCAAGGATCAGATTGAAGAGGTCAAGGCAAAAATAGATAGTGTTCAGAAATTCTTCAGGAAGCAGGTCACTTTTGTAGATGTAGAAGAAATAAAGTCTGGACATGATGAGATTGAAGAAGACGATGTGAACTACATTGATGAGAATGGTTTTTTCAGAGGCAAGGGAAACCAAGTTTCAACAGGAACTCCTATGGGAATGGTCAAAGGAGTAGCTTTACTTAAGGTTCACAACGAAAACCCTTCAACAACAAGAGAACTTATGGATCTTCTTACTACCATAATCCTTCTTTAGAAACTCAAGAAAGCAAGATTGAAGCAATGGTTGACAGAGTTTTACAGGGACAACAGAAGATGAATGTTGATTTCAATGGAAAGATAGATGGGATGTACCTCAACCTCAACACCAAGTTCGAAAATCTCAACTCCCATGTGAAGAAGTTGAAGAATCAAGTGATGCAAACAAGTTAAACCATTAAAAGGCATGAGGGCCTGATCATGGATAAGATAGAGGCTGGACAGAAGCACCACGTCAATGCATTGATTAATGATGATTTCTGGCAGGAAGTTAAGAGGGAAAGGCTCCAAGAAAGAGATTTTCATGTGGAGAGTTTGATGTCATTCGGTAGTTCGCATTGGTGTCGATCGAGACCAAGCAATGAGCATCGATCGACAGTGAATCTTGTAGCATCACTAGCTTCGTGTGAATCAACAAAAATCAATCGACACCTACACGAGACAATCAACCGACATAGAGATAGAGAAATCAATCGACAATGCGACCTGAGCATCGATAGACAGATGAGAAAGCCAGTTTGACTGCCAAGCATCGTTGCAAATTTAATTGTGCGTCCAACCAGACGGTTTCAAAACAGAATACTGACACATCTGAAAGTATGGATCTTGATAGAGAAGATGAGGGACACTCCAAGAGGAAGCAAGAGATCCCAAAACATCTACGCGGAAAAGCCAATGAAAAAGAGATGGATAGTTTTACCAAAAGAATTTTCAAAATTCCTTTAATTACTCCTTTTGATGAAGCTTATTATACTCATAGGTTGTGGATGTTTTTCAGGGAAACAAGGGCGACATACGATGATATAAAGGTCATGTTCAATCATCTCAAAGAAAAGATGAAACATAGGACTTGTCTGAAGAAGAAAATTGATCCTGGGAAGTTTGTGGTTCCATGCTTTATCAAGGACAACGAATACCCCAATGTCCTCTGTGATACTGGATCATCAGTGAGCATTATGCCAAAAACTATGGCAAAAGAGCTGAACCTAAAAGTGGAACCTTCCTATGACTCCTTCACATTTGTAGACTACTCAAAAGTGAACTCAGGAGGGATGGTAAAAGATGTTCCAGTGCATATTAACAACACCCTAGTTCCAGTAGACTTCCACGTAACGGACATCAGGATAGATTGGAACTCTTCACTACTACTTGGGAGAGCATTCATGGCTACCGTGGGAGCTATCTGCGATATGAAATTAAATAGGTTGTATATATCTCTAATTGATCAAATTATTTTCTATGAACCTGTCAAGAATAAGAACAAGGCTACTCTGATTGAATTGTGTGATGATGTAGAATTTGTGGCCACATATTTATGCAATTATGACTTCAATGAAGAGTCGGAGGATAGAGCATCGATCGATACCCAACCCAGACAATCGATCGACACGTTTGCAGTTCAGAAATCATACGACACCCACCCATTGTTATCGCTCGACAACCACACTCTAGAACCGATCAACAACTGCCCCGCAAATGGTAGTTACAACACAATCTACCTCGAGTACGACGGAGACTACAAAAAATAAGAGATAATCGAGTACCGTTGTATTGCTATGGAAGAGGCTGGTATTTTTCATATTTCCCATCAACTCGGGAAATCAAATAGATCGACGGTAACCCTACGCCATCGATTGATATTGAACAAGAAGCAGCGTCTGAACTAGATTCAACTACAGAACGCGAGACGGAGTATGTTTATCTACAACCAGAAGAGTTCGGTATTATGAGAGATCTAGACGGTCACGCAAGAGTTATGGATGGCAGACTACTAAATGTCATGAGGGAAGATATAACATATATTCTTTCCATGGCTAATGGAGCTGGAAACCTTTTTGTGCTACAATCTTGCTTATCAAGCATCGATCTACGGTCACCATACACCATTGATCGACACATATCCAATATGCGAAGGATATGATGAAGATTACAAAGAGGAAGAGCAGATGGAATATTGTGGCCTAGCATCAGAAGACGTTGGTTGGGTAATGAACGCGAGAGTGGGTAATCTAGCATCGATCACCAGCTACTCATGGCCATCGAACGACATCAGACGCAAGCCAAAACACAAACTTGGAGCAGAAGATACAAATATGGTAATCTTAGACCAGATGAGTTTGGAATTTTCAGAGACCTAGAGGGACGTGCACGGGCTCTGTGGGAGAATCCTACATTTATGTAAGGAGAATGTAGCAGATGCTCTTATTATGGCTAATGGATCGGGTAATATATTTGGACAGCAACAACAACCATCGATCGACGTGCATCATACATCATCGATCGACATTGAGGAGCAGGAGAACGAGCTGATCTGTGATGTTCCATACACTCTCAAACATCCTAGATCGATCGACGGCACCCATCAAGCATCAATCGACATAGCCTTTCGGAAGGTACACGGATTTCGTCCTTCCAATGCCCATAATTCAATGAGTACTGCATCGCTCGATGGGATCAAACCATCATTGATCGACTGGCGTCGAGCAAGATACGAGAGCTTTTGATGTTCAGGGCAAACATAATTTTTGTTGGGAAAAAATGAGTATGGTATCTACAGAGATGAGAATGGTAGTAAATGTGCAAGCCGAAGACATTAGAGAAGTTCTAGAGAGAGCTAATTTGTTTGAGCATAGCTACATATGTTTACCAGAACATGCAACGAGTTATGTCTAGGAAGGAGAAAAGACATACAACAGAGAAGAGATTGATGATATTGTGAATGCGATCTATAAAACTCAAGATATGTCGTTGTATAACTTCTACAAGAGGTTGGATGATGTCTACTATCCTATAGACAACTGCCTCGCCGGTTTGACTGCACACATGGTTTATATGAAGCAAGATTTGGATACTGTTCAGAGAGAGCATGCGATTGAGGCAGACGGGCGAGCATCGATCGACGACAACAACATGCCATCGATCGACACTGAAGACAACATACATAAGACGGCCTCAGAAATACAATTGGAAGATAGGTTCGATGAGATCGCTTTTTCTCATAGCTTGGTGAAGGAAAATATTTCTCAACAATTGGACGATTTATCAGAGACTACAACTGCCAGACTTAGAATGCTACAACACGGTATTGAGAAACTACAAGGGGGAATGCATTCAATGGAGTTTGCTAGAACAATTACAAGGAATAAGAAAACCAGAGGAGATAAGGCAATACAGAGCTTCATTAGTACATGGTTTCAGAAGAGAAAAGAAGATGTAGACACTTATTTTCCAAGTGTTGATCCAACTTTTTACTAGTCATAGAGTTCACAAGGTTGAGCTTAAGACTATAACCACACGCTGAGTGGGAGGCAACTCACTGTTTAGTAAGTCTTTATTTCGTTTTTACTTATACTACTATTTATTTCGAGTTTTACTTTGTTTATAGACTGTAGTCCACCATCGATCAACACCATAGAGGCACCATCAGTCGACATTAGATTGCGACCATCGATCAACCATACATGCTTACTATCGATTGATACTCTTTTACAGAGTCTGGTATCGAGTTTCCTACTTAAACTATTTAGTTATGATTTAATTTTTCCTAACCAATCCAGGATGGATTACACTGGGGACAATGTAATTTAAGTCTGGGGGAGATTCGATGATGCTATTTGATTTGTTTTGAGCTTTATTTACTATATATATATATATATATATATATAAGTTTTTCAAAAAGTTTTATTGAGTCAAGAAGGGGACTTTGATCAAGATTTATTATTGACTAACCACATATTAGCACCATTCTTAGAAGGTTGTTGCAGAGATTACTAGAGATACCAAAGTGGATCATCATGCCACTATATCACACTTGCTTAGAAGTTTGAAGGAATTGAAGCTGATTTCCAACACTAATCCTGACATTATCTGTTTGCTTTGGGGCTTGGTATACACTGGATCGGATTCCTTCTGCAAGTCGGTAGGTACAAGTCATTGCACCTTTGGTTCCCTTCTCTCTTTCTCTTTAGCATCTACCTAATAGCTTAAAAGATTGAGATGACTTCCCGAAATGCAGAGGGGTAGACACATTACCTATGCTCCCACTATTCTATTTCGGAGGAACGATCACACATTGTTGGAAGTGAGGGGTAGGTACATTACTGTGGGTTGCCTCCAACTCAGCGCTTGTTTATAGTCATTAACTTGACTTTTGGAGATATGATTTAGTCTGGATGAGAAGGAGAACTTGCTCCAAAACAACTATCAGTGTCCTTCGTCCTCATTTTGTTGATGATGTTGATAAAAGCTCTTGCAGAAGCTCCCCTTTCCCCTTTGTCTTTCAGCTCTGGATCACTTAGCATCCTAACCTTGGTAAAAGTTGCATATTTCCTTTGCAACACATCCTATACTCAAGAGTTCCCTCATAACATCCCAAAGGAACCGATGACAAGAAATATGCATCTACCTTCTTTTTCTTTTTGTTCTTCATAGTCCTTCCCCAGACTTAGGCTTTTCAATCACATGTCGCTCTAAAATCTGGAGAGTGTCGATCGATGCTATTAGGCGAGTGTCGATCGACGCTGATTCTGGTTCTGTGGTTTCGTGGTTTGAATCATATGCATGTGCTGGATCTTCAGACGGCTCTACCCATGAAATAAACCCCCAAATTTTCGTCTTTCGCACAAGATAGTAGAAGACATTTTCATCAGCATTAATAAGGCAAATCTTATTCTTCTTGAGATCACAAACTGCCCCCATTGTAGCCATAAAGGCTCTTCCAAAGATAAGAGAAGATTCTCGACCTGATTTGATTCCCAAAACATGAATGTCCATAGGGACAATGCATTCACCTATCTCTACTTTAACATTCTTGATCATGCCTTATGAGTTTACCTTGGATTTATCCACGAAGGCGACATTATCTTGAGAAGGTTCCACCTATATTCCTAACAGTTCGGCAGTGTCCTTGGCCATGATGCTGAGTGCAAATCCAGTATCACAGAGGGTGTATGGGAAATTGGTCTCATGTATACAACATGGAATCAATTACTTCCCAGGATCTTGTTCCTTCTTCAGATTTTTCTTGGATCTACGGCTGACCATATTAAACAACAGCTCAATGTCCTTATTTGTCGCCTTGCTCTCTCTGAAGAAATTACCAATTCTGTACTGATGATATGCATCCTCGAAAGACATATCCTTAGGAACCCTCTTCATTCTCTTTTGAAATCCATCAAGTTCAGCCTTGTTAGCTTCTCTCCTGAGGTGTTTGGGAACATAAGGTTCTCTAGATTTCACTCTCTTATTTGGGCTTCTTTCTTTCACTGCCTGCTTAGCCATGACAGATTCATGTTCGTCCAGCTGGTGTCGATCGATATATGGTGTGTATCATCGATCAACACTGTCAACGAAAGAGGTTTCAGCTAGGATCAATTGTTCTTATTCTGGTGCATCTACATCATGTTGATTTGGTGTTTACTGTTTGGCCTTTTGATGAGCGGTGTGCATTAGTGCTTGCCATGGGCAGGTGTCCATCTGTGCTCAGCTGCTGTTGTCGATCGTTGGGTGCCTGTTGATGTTCGTTTTATCACAGTACGAGCTGGGAGGATGCGGGTGTCGTGTGGCAAAGTATGAGTGGTTCTGAATTTTCACTATTCCTACGTGCTCTTCAATGGGTGTCGACTGATGCATAGCTGATGGTGTCGATCGACACTAGTGCAAACTGCCAAAGGACATAGAACTTTCGACTAGATAAGCACCTTCTTCCAGCTTCTCATGCTCGATTTCTTTCCCAAAGTTATTATCTAAGATGCCATCAACCTGATACCTCTTGCTCTCTTCAGCTTTCTCTTTAACCAAAGCTTCTTGCTTCTTCACGGCTTCTGCTATCTGAAAAAACTGGGTGTCTAACATCATGCATGGGCGTCCAAGGCTTCAAATTTTTCTTTCAGCTCTTTGTGGATAAAATCCAACCTCATATTTATGTATGCACTCGTCTTCTGCTGAATTTCTATGACTCGTTCCATCATAGATTCCATCCTCTGAATATGGCCTCGAAAACTAATTTCATATATATGATTCTCGTCCTCTTCTGCAGCCTGTTCCACCAACGAGACTTCATGTACATAATCTGTTTTGGCCTCGACCTCAACGATCTTGTCATTATTCATAACACATGATTGCATCCTCTGAGTATCCATATTCATGATACGATTGCTAGACACAAAGTTCTGAATCAGTCTCTTAGCTTCCTCTAGAGTCCTGGTCTTAAAGTTCCCTCGCTTGCCTGATCCAGAATCATATGATACTGCACATCAATACCGTTGCAGAAGAATCCCAGCAGTTGAACCTCCGTGAAACCATGATGTGGACAGTCTTTTTGGTACCCCCTAAATCTGTCCCAAGAGCTTCTAAATCTTTCAGTAGGTCCCTGAGAGAATGTCAAAATCTTATCCCTTAGCTCTTCGGTCTTTGCATCATCCAAAACATTAGTCTGAAATGCAGTCTTGACATCCAAGATTGTGAGAGATCCTGGCGGTAGAAGTTTCAGCCAAACAACTGCATTCCCAGAGAAAAAATACTTTAATAACTTGCAGAGGAGATAATATGTCGTTCCTTTATGCTATGGGATGCTAGACACAAAATCCTCTAGTGTTTCAATGTGGTCCATGGGATCTTCATGGGGAAGACCATGAAAGCGGTGCTTGCGCACATGAGAAAACTATGCAGGTCTAATCTGGTTGTCGACCCCCTGGATTTCTCAAGGTCGATCGCATACCTATTAATATAGAGTTGAGTAGGCCTGATTAATTATGCTATCGATCGATTCTCAGGGATTACAGCTCAATGTGCATCTAATTTATGGCATGCTGCATTACACATATGACCCTCAAGGTCATGCATGTCTCCATTTCCATCCCTAGTCAGAATAAGTGTCACAGCCATCTCTACTCACCGGTTACTATCGATCGATAGTATAGTAGAAATGTCGATCTATTTTCGTCCAAGAGTGGTGTCGATCGACGGAGAATTGTTGTTGTTGATCGATGCTAGACGTTTTCCTCTGCGGATGGTGCGTTCAATAGCTGGTGGGTCTGAGAAAAGTAAATCTTTTTCTTTGTTACTTCTGGTACTGCTCTGCATTCACCTGAAAGACAAGAAAAAATTATGTAAGTAACTAAAATAGAAAATAAAAAGCTAGACAAAACCTATTAGTCAAGTCTAATGGCGATCCTCACTTCCCGGCGACAGCGCCAAATTTGATGTAGCTTTTATTATGCACTCTCAAATTAACCCTATAAGCTACTTTTACTCTCTCAAATAAGAGGTTCAATTGTAGTAATTAGTGATCGAATCCACAGTGAGCGTGGCACACAATAGACTATAGATGTTTAGATTAAGTTAGGCAAACATTTTATTAAGGAAATAATTGTAGATAAGTAAGCAGGTGATTGGTTTGATAACAATAAGATAAAATAGGTAAGTCTGTGGATTTATCAATCAATAGATTCAAAACACAAATCAAGGATGCTAAGGGTTTTATAGATCAAGTTCTAGAACTCGAATTCGATAAGCAAGTATTCCAGCTCTCGCATGCAATTACAAATCAGATGCCTAAGTTCTATGTTCAAGCTCTCGCATGCAAACAAGGATCGAGCGTCAATCGATACAATGCTTGGGTATAAATCGATGCTACCTCAGACAAGCATTAACACACATATTGATAATGTTCAACTAGATCCTAGACCAACTATTGTATGCGCCTAGATATCTTATCCAGACAGAGCTCTGGTTCCGTTAATTAATTGCACTCTCGTGCCTCTCAATTGTACTATGATTCTAGGTTCAAGTAATCACTCACACTCTCGTGTTATTCCACTAGTCTAGATACTATTATTACAAGCCACCCTAGTGGAGAGATCTATAGATAACTTAGCAATCCTATGACTATTAGTTTGACATTAAGAACATGAAATCCCTAAACCTAACATGATGATTACTCAGACATGGAAGCAATAACACAAACCATAGTTTGAATAAGTAATAGATATAGAAATCAATATAAAACCAAAGGAGTTCCAATCTATCTCTGAACGAGAATTGATCTTCTTTCCAAAATTAAGATAATCAATAAAATAAAGCTTAGCTGTCAACAATGGCTTAGAAAACAATATAAATTAGAACTAAACTCGTCCAGGGGTATTATAGTAAATTGTAGAGGCTTCTGGCTTATGTGGAAACCGAAATTCGCATTGTCGATTTCCCTTAAATTAGGAACGCAGGGAAAACCCTAGTTTTCTAGAGGTCCCATATATCTGCTAAACCGCACGCTAATCAGCTAGAATACAACGTAAATATCAAAAAGCAAACTACAAATTGAATATAGAGCGAATAAATGTCTTATTCCAAATTTGCGTATGAGCATTTACAATAGGATAGGAGCCTCGGCTATGAGAGCTGTCGGCAAGATCCCTAGTTCTAATAACTTAAGATTGTGAAACATTAGTTGAGTCGCAGCTCGAATAACAAAAACGGAAAGTTGCCTAAATGTTTTAAGTTCTAAGCTATGTTTGCTCTGAATGGAGATTTCCGTGTGTCATCTGCATCATCACCCTCGAAGCCCTTATATACTCATCCAGAGGCGGTTTGCTCTTTTCCATTCTGCCCTTGGTCGGATTTATCGTTTCGCAGAAATATTCCATTTTTCCTCGATCTTCAAGATTATCCTCAGAAACTTAACCTTTATCCTCCGATCTTTGACATTTATCTTCCAAATTTAACATTTATCCCTTCCTGCAAAATAAAAGACAAACCGTCAAAAAGTTTGGGCTTGACTTCGAATAAAATCGCGAGTGGGCCTTTGGCCGAGCTTTAAACCTCATCAGGCTGTTTTCTGACTTAGGCGTCTCTACGATTTATCAAAATAGAATTTCTAAGCGACATCGTCCGAGATTTAGGATCTTTTGTATGGGACATATGACTCTAGGTGTTTAGTTAACCGTTACTGTCTCATACGATTTACCCAATCCTTTCTCGAAAAACGAGTTCTCTCGGTAAAGTTCCAATGTCAACCCTTATCGAGACAGAACAAAGATAAGTTCGATCAAATATCGAGAGAGGGAGTTAACGAGGACGAGGTGAAAATGGATTGATTGATCCGACTTGCCGAACAAGCGAATCGGATTGATCGTGCCACCCAATTCGCCATACGGGCGAGTTGGTCGGTCCGTACCGTCCAACTCGCCCGTTTGGCAAGTTGGTTGGTCCGTGTTTCTTCCTTTCGAGTTTTTTGGCCCGGAGACTTTCGTTGAGATGGTTTCAAGACTGAATTTGTATTGAAACACGATTTTTAGATTCTAATTTCGAGAGTACTGTTTTTGACCCCAACAGTTAGCCCCCCAACTCCCAAGTTTCGGGCACGATTCTTGCGGACGAGTGAGGGTGTTTAATCGGAATATGGGGTAAAATTTGTTTTTTCTCGAAAAGTTTTTTTTTCTGATTATTTTAGTGCGGAAAATCCTTCAGCATTTGTTTCTTCTATAAATATAGCCTCCTACTTATCATTTTCTCCACACTCTCTAATTTTCTCAAGTTTGCTTTGCTTTTTTGAAATTTTTTCCTTCTGCTGAAATGTCTTCTTCCAGCAACTTCCAGAGGAGTGGTGATGTCGAGATGAGCAATGCTGGTGGTCCAAATCCACAAGATCTTCCTAACGTTGGAGCCATTCTGGCTCATATTACGGAATTTCTTTCCTTCCAGAGTGAGTTGGCCCGTCGTGAGGCCGAGGAGGCGGTGAACCCTGCACGCGTCATGCCTCCAAGATCTGTAGCTCCGGCCAGCACCTCTGCTCTCGAGGTTTACCCGATGGGTGATGCGGTTCCGACCAGAGGGGAGATCGCTGCACATCCTTTGGCATCCGCTGACATCTGAGGTTCATCCATCAGGTTCCTCTAAGACCCCGGCTCAGGTCGCCGATGTAGAGGCAGCTCAGAATCAATGCCTCCTCCTCCAGTCAAGAAGGCGAACGTATTAGGGTTGTTTTCGCCTAGCACGACTCCGGCTCCTACGACGAAGGGTCGTAAGAGACCTTACGTTAATCCAGACGCAACTAAGAATAGGAGGTTCATTAAGAAGCCTGAGATTGACTCTCTGCCCGTGATGGTGTCCGGGCATCGTGCTAAGGTATAGTTTGGAAAAATCCTCTTCCTTTTTTGTGCATCGACTAATTCTTGACCGCTTCTTTTCTTTTGTTCCCAGTTAGTCTCGTTGATCGACGGGATGATCAGTGAGTGTGGGTCGGAGGCTGGCCGTCTTGCTAAGGAATTGGCATAATCACGAGAGATATCTTTGCAGTTCGAAGGGAGGTTGATGGTTATCGAAGATGCCCATTCCCTTGAGGTAGCCCAGTTCGAGTTTTGGATTGGTGAGCTGGAGCGGGATCTTGGGGAAATTGCTAGCCCGTTTCTTAAAGCGAAAGAGGCGAAGATGGCCAAGTCTTTAGAATTGCGCCGACTAAAGCATAAGATCAAGAGTGGGGGAAGAATCATCAGTTGGTGTGGTCAACGAGGCCCGAGATATCATTCGTGCCAAGTTTCGGACCCGTCTGGCGAGGATTGTTGATTCCCTTGATTTGTTGGCGGTTTTCCATGTTAAGGACTTGGCCCTGGTGAGCATTGAGGGAGGAATGCAACAAGTCCAGTTTTTTCATGGTGATGCGCCTCCGTCCCCGCAATATGAGAATTCCAAACTTTCCGCTTGTAGAGCGGAGTTAGCGGATTCAGATGGGGACTTCGACCTGATCCTCGCAGGCCTGAAATTTGAATGTATCCTCCCACATTGCTCGGGTGGCACCGACGGCCAGGATCCTACAACCAATGAAGGTGCCGGCGAGGCGATTCCGAGTTTAGAAGAGGTGATTGGTGAAGTTGAGGCTCTATGTGGAGGGGACGATTGAATTCGTAGTCTCGTATGAGACTTTGTTTATTTTAATGTCATATGTGATGCGACCCTGGCCAGAATCATGGACCATGGTATGAAAATCAGGTATGAACCAGCTAGGGAACTAATCATAGCTTGGCTTAATGGGCTGTTTATGGGCCTTATCAGCTTGATCCATGAAGTGCTAGACCGAGAGAAGCTAATGAGCTTGATACAAAAAATAGAGGCCTTGTTCTAATTGAAATTATTCATGGCCGAAAAATATATCAATCTGACGGCAATTCTTTGACTGTCGACCATGCGAAAGGACGAGACCAGCCGAAGAGTCATGTATCCCAAACCTTTCAATTTCGGTCAAGTCTTCATTGTTTTTATAAGTTGCTAATTTCTATGTTTGACTAGTCATTTGAATTTCAACATTTTGTATTCAATGCCTATTATATAAAGACTTGCTTTGTAATGAATAAAATCATTTAACATTGTTAAATAAAAACTTTTCTTTTTAAGTTTGTTGAATCTTTTGTTCCTAATCGAACATCGTAACTTCTAAGTCGTCAGAGTTAGTCATATCTTCATGCTTAGGAGTTAGAATATCAAGGGCTTCCGCAGCTCTTGTGCGACCATTCGATCCACGTCCCTTGATCGTTTGTGCTTTCTAGCTCATTCGGTGCAAGGCTTATCCAATCATTTAACCTTAGAGTGATCCTTCAATTTAGGGTGTATCAATCTGTTTGTGTTTTGATCCAGCCGAGTGTGGACGCGTTTTTATCTTGGGACTGGTCGCTTGTGGCTTTGAATCCCAGTCGCTTCTGTGACTTCTCTTTTTTTTAAATGAACTATATCATTGTTTTCCAAGGTTTTATCGAGTATCGTTATGGGAGAAGAGATTTAGACTTCATGTATGGAGGGGAGGATACGAGTTGTCATCTCTCTCTCAACTCTTTTGATGTTTGAAAAGTTTTCCAAAGTTCCAAGAGCGATTAGAAATGAGCGAAAAGACATGCTTTTAGGATCTCGTATCTTTTTGATATCATGCCTTGAGACGTTAGAGAGTAGTGTGATGGGTTTCGGGCAAGACCTAGGTCTAATAACGGTTCTAGGGGGCAAGGCGACAACTCCATCTTACGTTTCCCGTATCGCTTTCGACCTGATTTCATTGCGCTCTAGACTCCGCAATATGTTCTCGGCTTAGGTGACTCATATGCTAGGAATCAATCATCTCTTCGGGGACAATTCTTGAGTCTCCCGAAAGTGCTGACCAAAATTTTGGATTTCTTTTATAGCGTTATTACCCTTGTGTCGGGTGTACGAGAGCTATCTCTACGAGATGTCTTAGTCTGTTTAGGAAGTTTAAGAGTTTGTTGTGATCAGCAACAAAATTATTGGTGGATATTATTTTTTGATTCTTCGCGAAGGATACGTGTTAAGAAGGTGTGTGTGTTTTATAGTCGTAGATGAACTGTTTTTAGTGTGCGTATTTTGTTTTGGGAAGTTTTTACGACACATAAAGGAGTCCTTCGAGCGTTAACGACGTCTTGCTACGTCGAAGGTTGAATTTTTGCGTCGATTTTGTGGAGCGAGTTGCGGAATTGTGGGAGTTTTTCCGAATTTTGGATTCAAAAATACCGAATCCGAGAATGAATAGTTTTGGGAGTATACGAGTATATGTATACGTACCCACTCCCCCCCTTTTTTAATGAGGGGGAACAGGTTGGCTCGTCTTGCGGCGAGCTGCCTACGTACCCTTTTCGGGGATTAAGCCGTCTCCTAGTTCTGCTCTAAACATTGTTTTAGTGGTTGTACTTCTTGAGGTGCATCGCATTCCAAGTTCTCGGAACTTTGATGTCATGCATAGTCGCGATTTCGTACGAGCTTGGCCGTACGACTTCTATTATTTTTTAAGGTCCTTCCCACTTTGCTCAGAGTTTTCCAGCGTTCTATTCGACGGTGTTCTGGAAAACTTTTCGAAGGATTAGGTCCCCTTCTTTGAATATGCGGCTTCGTACATCAGCATTATAGTACTTTGCGACCACCATTTAATAATTTTGGATTCGTATAAGGGCATGATCCCGGTGTTCGTTGATCAGGTCGAGCTCGTCGAGCAGCATCATATTGTTTTACTCTTCTTGTTCTGGGAGTAACCTTCTGCGTACTCCGGAAAATTCAACCTCTGCTGGGATTATTCACTCTGCTCTGTTCACGAGGGCGAACGGGGTTTCTCCCATTGTGCGTCTCCGAGTTGTGCAATGCTACCATACGACTCCTTAAAGTTTGTCGGCCCATCTACCCTTCTTGGCGTCCAAACATTTTTTGAATCCATCAAGGATGGTTTTATTAGTAGTTTCGGCTTGGCCATTGCATTGCGAGTATCTAGGGGTTTATTTTGTTAGTCGTATCTTCCATTTTTTGCAGAAACCCTCAAATCTGGTCGAAATGAATTGAGACCCATTGTCTGTTACGATTTCGTATGGGACCCCGTGCCTGCAAACAATGTTTTTCCATACGAAGCTTTCTACTTGGGCATCCTTAATGCTTGCGTATGAGTCTGCTTCTACCCATTTTGAGAAGAAATCCGTCAAGACCAACAAGAATCTTTGTTGTTTTGATTTATGCATGGGTCCGACTATATCCATCGACCATCGCATGAATGGGTATGGTACCGAGATCGATGAGAGGACCTATACTGGTTGATGGATAGTTGGGGCGTGCCTTTGGCACTTTTCCCATGTCCGCGCAAAGTCCTCGCAATCTTTTATCATTGTTGGCCAATAGTGTCTGTGGCGTTTTATTTTGACTGCGAGAGACCTTCCGCCAGAGTGATTTCCACAGGACCCAAAATGGACTTCTTCCATTATCTTTCGTGCCTTTTCTCCTTCTACGCAGGTCATGAGTGGCCCTGAAAACATCCACTTGTATAGCTCCCCATCAACCAAGACGTATCGCGCACCTTGGGTTTTAATTTTTCAGGCAGCCCATTTTTTTCCGGGAGTTTTCCGTCAGCAATATACGTAAGGATTGCCTTCATCCAAGGTTTGTTGAATCTGTATTCTATCCGCCCGGATTCTTGCGTTGCTTGATCGTCAACTTCGTCGGTATCGCCGTCGGGAGAGTCAATTAGGTTTATGACAACGGGTGGTCTGATGCTAGGATGTTCTATAAATTCTACGGGAATCACCCTGCTTAACCCTGGGTCCAAACTTGATGCTAAGGCGGCTAGGGCGTCGGCCTGAGCGTTTTCGGCTCTCGGGGACCGGGTAAGTGCAAACTAGTCAAAGATTTGGGCTAAATCTCGGATGAGTTTTAAGTAAGCATCCATTCTTTCTTCTCTTGCTTTGTATTCTCCGTTGTATTGACTCGCCACATGTTGGGAGTCACAGTAGGCGTGAACGTTGCGTATTTTTAAGCCGTGTGCCAACCATAGTCCTGCAATTAGGGATTCATATTCAGCTTCGTTGTTTGAGGCGTGGAAAATTAGCCGGAATGATTGTTATAGTACTTCCCCTGTTGGTGATGTGAGTCGGATTCCAATCCCGGAGTCATGCTTGGATGAGGATCCGTCGACGTGGAGGGTCCAGGTCGAGTCGGGTTCTTGACCGGTATTGCATCCTGTAGGGAGTTCCACTAGGAAATTGGCGAGTACTTGTGATTTTGCGCAGGTTTTCGCTCGGTACTCGATGTCGTACTCGCTTAGTTCGATTGCCCATTTTGCCAATCTTCCGGATTGACTGGGATTATGCAATATAGCCCATAATGGAAATGATGTGAGCACTACGATCGTATGGGACTAGAGGTATGGCCTCAGCTTTCATGCTAACATTACCATTGTGAGTGCCAGTTTTTCCATCATCGGATAGCGCGTCTCTGTTTCGAACAAAGTTTTGCTTACGTAGAAAATGGGTTTTTGCTCGCCGCGTTCTTCTCGGATAAGGACACCGCTTACTGCCTTGGTTGATATTGCGATGTACATGAAGAGTGGTTCTCCTTCTACCGGTTTCACGAGTACCGAGGGACTGGCCAAGTAATGCTTCCGCTGTTGGAAGGATTTTTCGCATTCCTTAGACCATTCGAATCTTTTGTTACCCTTCGGCGTGTCGTAGAAGGGCAAACATTTTTCCGTTGATCGTGAGATGAATCTGTTTAGTGCTGCCACCCTACCGGTCATTATCTGTACCTCTCGTTTTGTTTTTGGGGAAGCCATTTCGATCAGCGCGTTGATTTGTTTTGGGTTAGCTTCGATCCCACAGTAGGTCACGAGGTAACCCAGGAACTCTCCCGATGCCACTACAAACCTGCATTTTGCGGGTTTTAGTTTCGTATTGTGGAGTTTTAGCCTTTCAAAGCATTCTCGGAAGTGAGCGATATGATCTTGTCCTTCGAGAAATTTTACGAGCATGTCGTCGATGTAAACCTCCATTGTTTTTCAGAGATGTTCTGAGAACATACGGTTGACAAGCCGTTGATAAGTCGCGCCAACATTCTTGAGACCGAATGGCATTACCATGTAACAGTAAGTGCTGCAGTCAGTTATGAATGCAGTCTTCTCTTGATAGTCGGGATTCATCCTGATCTGATTATACCCAGAGAAGGCATCCATAAAAGACATGAGTTTGTTCCTTGTCATTGCTTCGACTAAGCGGTCGATATGTGGTAGCGGGAAGCTATCCTTTAGGCACACTTTATTGAGATTGGTGAAATTGACGCATATTCTCCATTTCCCGTTCTTCTTTTTGACAACCATTGGGTTAGCAAGCCAATCAGGATACCTGACCTCTGTTATGGACCCGAATTTGAGGAGTTTTTTGACCTCGATGTTGACCGCTTCGGCGCGGTCTAGTCCCAAATTTTGTCTCTTTGTTTGATGGGTTTAAACGTTAAGTCACGTTGAGCTTGTGACATGTGACGTTGATGTCGATCACTGGCATATCTTCCGCGATCCATGCGAATGTGTGCGAGTTCTCCTTCAGACAAGCTACAAGCTCGATTTTCAGAGATTCGCTTAGGTTCGCACTGATCTCCACACAACGATCTGGAAACGCTTCATCTATACATACCGAGACAACGGGTTCGCAGGTCGGTTCTCGTTTCCCATCCAAAGCTTCAAATGCTTGCGACTGCCAAAAGATTTCAATATCGTCCTGTTCTGGGGCGCTGTCAACTGCATACGATTTCTTTTTCTTTTTATAAGGAAATTCAGCTAACAGATTCTTCTGTTTCAATACTGGAGCAAAGCAAACTTGCGTGATCCTACGATATCCCCAGATGGTCTCGATTCTGCGAGGGGTTGAGAACTTGAGGCACATATGGTATGTCGAAGGGATTGCTTGCATTGAGTTCAACCACAGAGTACCTACGATTGCATTGTAGGATATGGATCGATCAATGACCAGGAACTCCATAATTTTCGAGACGTCACTGGCATTCACAGAGTGATTGATCTTGTCGAGAGTCATGGTAGCTTCCCCTGAGAGACTTACTATCAGGTTTGAATCTTCCGTGATTTTGGATGAGTCGACTCCCATTCGTTCGAGCGTGTTTTCGAAGACAACATTGTTCGAGATTCCGGTGTCGACTAATATCCTTGCGATATCGATATTCTGGACTGTTATAGCTCAATGACAAGGAGATCGTTGCTCTTTTCTTGAAAGAGATGACACAACTGTCCGTTTCATTAGGCATTCTATGTCTCAAACGTTTGGTGGCTTTTTGAGTTAGATAATCCTAGGCCCCCTCCTTCTAGCGCCAAACTGTGGGAACCGAAATTCAAACTGTCGATTTTCATTGAATTAGGAACGCAGGGTAAACTCTAGTTTCCTAGAGGTCTCGGATATCTGCTAAACCACACGCCAATCAGTCAAAATACAAAGTAAATATCGAAAGCAAAGTACGAATTGAAAAGAAAGCAAATAGATGTCTTATTCCAAATTTGCGTATGAGCGTTTACACAGGATAAGAGCCTCGGCTATGAGAGCTGTCGGGGAGATCCCTAGTTCTAATAACCTAAGACTGCAAAACCCTAGGTTAGTCGCAGCTCGAATAACAAATACGGACAGTTGCCTAAATGTTCTAAGTGCTAAGCTATGTTTGCTCTGAATGGAGATTTTTATTTGGCCTCTGCATCATAACCTTGAAGTCCTTATATACTCCTCCAGAGGCAGTTTGCTCTTTCCCGTTCTGCCCTTGGTCAAATTTATTGCTTCGCAAAAATATTCCTTTTTTCCTCGATCTTCAAGATTATCCTCGGAAACTTAACATCTATCCTCTGATCTTTGACATTTATCTTCCAAACTTAACATTTATCGCTTCCTGCAAAATAAAAGATAAACCGTCACAATGTTTAGGCTTGACTTCAGATAAAACCGCGAGTCGGCCTTTGGCCGAGCCTTAGACCTCATCGGGCCGTTTTCTGACTTAGGCGTTTCTACGATTTTATCAAAATAGCATTGCTAAAACGACATCGTCCGAGAGTAGGATCTTTTGTATGGGGCGTATGACTCTAGGTGTTTAGTTAACTGTTACCGTCTCATACGATTTACCCGATCCTTTCTCGAGAAAACGAGTTCTTTCGGTAATGTTCCAATGTCAACCCTGATTGAGACAGAACAAACATAAGTTCGATCAAGTATCGAGAGAGGGAGTTAACGAGGTGAAAATGGGTTGATTGATTCGACTTTCCGAATGAGCGAATCGGATTGCTCGTTCCACCCAACTTGCCCGTATGGTGAGATGGGCTTGTTAGACTCGCCATACGGGCGAGTTGGTCGGTCCGTGTTTCTTCCTTTCGAGTTTTTTTGGCCCGGAGACTTTCGTTGAGATAGTTTCGAGACTGCATTCGTATGGAAACACGATTTTTAGATGCTGATTTCGAGAGTACCGTTTTTTACCCCAAAAGCTTAAGTTGGCCATAAAACAAGTCGGACCTGTCTTCTGGGATCACCATCGATCGACACGAAGCCTTTCCCGTCGATCGACACTCATTCATCCTCTCGACAGCTTCCTCTTGCGAGGCAGACAGACCACTCTTCAGTAAATCAGGCATAACTTTAGATCTAACCGTCATATGAACCTCAAACTGGTGGCATTAGAAATTTAACTGAAATATCTATTTTGTGTTCAAATATGAGCACAATTTCACCATGGGAAGGTTTCATCCATAGCTAAACATTTGACGCATCTACGCAGTTCGGCATCTCTAAAAGCTCCAGAATCACCAAAGTTCTCCAGAACGTACCTGAACCTGAAAATACTCTAATATATATTCTAAACACATATAATATAATCTAAATAGGGTTGATATAATGGCACAATAGTGGTAAATATCAGGCCCTATCAACTAGGATAAGGTATATAAAGTTTCTTGTGATTGACTTGATAGGATGTGGTTGCAACAAAGTAAGGTGACAGTTATACTTAGACATTATGTGGTTGCAACAAAACCTCGAAACCCTAGATATATCATATTTACATTTGCATCTAGTTAGTTCATTAGAATATATCCTTATTTGCATCATTAGAATATTTCCATATTTGCTTTATTAGCATGTTTCCATATTGCATCTCTACTTCTTGATAAGGAATATTTCATTAACTGATTGTTTTCCACCAATATATATATATTCATCTAGCTTAATCTTTAGAAATAAGAAATCTATTGTGTGTCATTTCTCTCTGTGGATTCGATCCCTAAGTACTACACATGATCTCTTTTGGCAAGAGTAATATTTGTGTGTTAAGACTAGGGTTAATTTGATAGTTAATTGTTTAGGATATTCATACCCAGCTAGAACAATAAAATCACGCATGTCACCATGCGTAGTCCAACCTGATAATATTCCATATGCAGGAAAGTCACTGATGTTCCAAAAAATAACTACTCCCATTGTGAAGTTTGTTCCCGTTGAACAATCATATGTTTGCACCCCCTATTGACCATAATTCCTTCAATTATTCTATCAGAGGCCGTAGGAAAAAAATCAATGGACCACTTCGGATGCTTAGGCCCAAGTATCAATATACTCATTAAAAATAATTCTCTTTCCATACACATCTTTGGTGGAAGGTTGTATGGCGTTAAGATGACTAGCCAAAGCGAATAATGTCTTATATACATTCCAAAAAGACTAAATCCATTTGTGCATATCCCAACATAAACATTGTGAATGTTGTTTGCAAAATTAGAGTGAGCCGAATTAAAGTGTATTCACGCTTTTGCATTTGAGGTTATTGATATTGCCTTCCTTCAGATTATGTTCTGCATGCCATCTCATTGCTGCTTGAGTCTTTTCGGATTGATATAATCTCTTCAGCCTATCCGTAATAAGTAAGTACTACATCCCTGGTACGGTACCCTATTCTACCCACGTCCTTGCGGTTTATATCGTGGCTTCTTGCAAAATGGACACTCCAACAATCTTGAATCTTTCGTCCAATAGATCATACAATTTTCTATACACACATCTATCATCTCTGAAGGTAAGCCAAAACTATGAACCAGTTTTCTGAATCTCATAATAAGATTCAAAACATAAATTATCTTCAAGCAACTACTCTTTAAACAACTCAGCCCATGCTTCAATACAAACTTCAGGTAAGTTATGATCAGTTTTGATATTCATCATCATAACTGCCACTAAAATTTTAGAAATGCCTTCTCTACAAACTTTATAAATTGGTTGAATAGATGCGGCTAAATTTCATGAAACCTTTTTGCATCCAAGTTAGGTCCCTCTACATTTTCTACTTCCTCTACATTTTCTAGTTCCTCTACATTTTCTACTTCTGCAGCTACTACTCAGGTTGTTTCATGAAATGCACATGTAACCATATCATACATCATATCATGATCCACCACCTGATCCTCGTAAGGGTAACTACTTTTAGAATGCAAACGACTTGGTTCTTCCTTATTACGAACATCTTCAAATTTATTACTACTACTAGCTTCATTCCTACTATCACCCTCTCCTGGTGAAACCAAATATAGTAATGTGTGGTAATCTTCTATTTACTATATGTTTCCAAACCCTTTCACTACGAGCAAACTTAGTCTTCTTGCACTTATGACAGGGACATAACATTTTACCCGTTTCCTGCGTGAGAAGCGTGTTTCCAGCATGGTACATGAATATCTCTGCCCCGTTGAAAAATTCGTTTATCAATATTCCCGCAAAATCTTTATGTGCATACATCCAACTTCGAAGCGCATAAATATTGCCACCGTGAAACATTTTTTTACTCTTTTTTTTTGTTTTTTGTGCATCTTAAGAATGAGAGAAAAAATATATTTAAAAGAAGATTTTGATTTTGGTAAGTGGGAATTTGACAACAAATTTACACATCATAAACTTTACTACGACTTAACAACTACATTTCAACCAACCATAGAGACAAACATTTATCATGTTTTACATATTCCTCATAATTTGGTCGTTAATTAGATGCAAAATATTCGATGTAACTTAGTTGTAAAATAAAAACTTCATTATGACGACATGTACACGTCGTCGTAAAGTAGTCATATAGTAATGACTACTTTACGAAGGAAAATTTTTGTTGTAAGCTTACGTTTAATTTACGACAACTTTCGATTTCGTTGAAATGGTGTTGTAACATCGACGTAAAATTACGACTACACATTTGTAGTCGTAATACATAGTCGTTATGAACACATTTTCTTGTAGTGAAAACTACAGAGAGCTAAACCTAAAAATTAAAAACACAAAAGTCCTAAGTAAAATAAAAGAAAAGAAAAGAAAAATACATGTGGTTGTCTCTAAAGTTATGAGCTTGACTTTGGTCGAGGAATCAATCAGGATGGGCTTGAGAATTTTTTCCAAAACAAGTTCTTCAATCAAACATCTTCACCTGAAGAATGTTGTTCATCATACGCCTCTTTTCATTGAATTTTAGCATGAGGATACCTCTGAATTTGAGAATGGTTGAGATATCTCTCTTTGTTGAACCTCGTATTCATCCATGTTGTCATCTCAAATCCAAGGTGTCAAAGTCAAGTGAGGATCATCCTCGCTCATATTATTTTTATGCTTGTCCTTCTTGCTAGCCGTTTTGGGCTTCTTCACAAAAGAGTGAGTATGTCCATCTTTGTCGACAATATGCTTCTTAGAATTCTATTGGGTATTCTTAGAAACCAACTCATCACCCTTTACTGTTGCAATAGAAGAAGAAAACTTAGTAGTTCCATGAGTGGATACATCATTGAAGTACAACTATTCGTCGATGTAAGAGAATGCAACCTCCTTATTGGGCATGTCCACTACTGCCCCTACTATATTAAGAAAAGGTCTCCCAAGAATCAACCGCATGCATGGACAAGTCCATGATGGTTGTCATGATTTCCATGATGCGAACAATTCATGAAAGCTTTATGAACCAGCCTGCTGAAAGTTCCCAATCTTCCTTTTCAGATAAGTGAACCTCGATCGGGTGAAGAAATGGCTGAAAATGCATCTTGTGTCTCCTTCCAACTAGTAAGAGGAGCTGTTGCTAAGACTTCAACCATCTGACAGCCTTATATGTCAATGAGAATGGGAAAAGTCTGAACTTTAGAGTGCCCTCAAGAATCTTATTCGCCATGATGGTGTAGTAGATTGCTACAAAATGCTCCAACTGGTACATTAAGTTCTCAAATGGGAGACCATGGAACTGGTTTTGCTTCACCAATTTTATGATACTGGTCTTGATCTCTAAGTCTCTCCTTTCAATAAAAGGGGGTGAATGTTAGACGTATCTGCATAGAAAGCATGAGGGTTGTCATAATGTGCAAGTGTCATCCTTGATATCCTCTGATTCATAGTTGATTGTCTCGTAGCTACACCTAGTTACTGGTTGTTACCCCCATTGTTGATAATTTGTCCACCTACATCAAGTAGATTCTGGCCATTTTTGTTATTTTGGCAAATAAATAAGATTGTTTGTCTGATTTTCAGTTTCTTAATTCAAAAGGGAAGGAAAAAGAAAACGGGAAAGAAATAAAATCTAGGTAGAAACAAACTGGAATAAAAGGCTGGTCACATGGAATTCTCAGTGATTTAATTTCAATATCGATAAAACCGCAAATTGACAAGGAGTCAAATGAAGCGGCATCTCAAACTTAAGTCACAATGATGGAGCTATTTACTTTCTTATCTTTAACACCATATACTTTAGAATACTAAATATAGTTTCTACTGCAATAAGTTCATGTTTGATAAGTTCACAAGGCGCATGAACTTTAGTTTCTGCTGCGTACCGAAACCTTGCTCATTTACTGTTATTTTGGGAATTCAAGAAAACACTTGTGGTGTGTCAAATATCCTACAATCAGAGGTTTGGCGGTAAAAGAAGTCTCATCCTTAAGAACAATAGTAAACAAAGAACCAAACGATAAATCCCCAATCTAAACTATTCTAGATCAATATATAATGAAGTCCCCTATAAGAAAACGTAAACCCAACAATAAAACTACTCACTCATAATCAAATAACAAACACAAATTAATTCTAGAGAAAACATCGTAGAATGTATTAAAGCATATAAGCGGAATAAGAAATCTTTTCTACTAGAGTATAAGAAAAATCCTTCCAACGGTTTACAAATCTCCAAAATACTCTCTCAAACTCTCAAATAAGTCTCCCTATTTTCCAGAACGAAGGTAAAGGAAAACGATTTCAGATAAATTTATTAGGTAAAATGGTCTTAAAAACGTGTCGCATGGCAAATAAGGAAAGTTGCTATCAACATGGCAAGGTGATACAACCCCAGAAGCTATGATGGCGAGATGGTCGATGGAATGGTGGTGGTCGAGAAACCAGTAGAGAAGGAGATGGTTGATGTATGAATTTATGTCCTTTTAGTCCAAGCTAACCTGAAATGAAAGGAAGAAAAATGAGATGATGAATGAAACAAATAACAACAGAAAGTATAACAAATAGATAAGATGGAATGGAATGATTTGATGGATAGAAGATTGAAGATGGATGATGGATAATGGATGATGATGCTGATAGTTGATTGACTCTCTCAGTCCGTGGGCTTTTGATTGACTCTCTCAATCAGTGATGTTCAGGACCCTTGAATCACACAAAAAACTAAGAAAATGACGAGCTCTATATACCCCTAATTCTCCTCACACTTAGAATCTATAAAACAACTCAAAGACTACTCTTTGAAAGAAATACTCTTGGTACTGATTTTATTGATTGAAAGGTAATTTACAACTAAGGAAGACCATGAGCTTATATAATGCTCATAAATATCAAGGCTAACATTCATAAAGAAAAGAAAGAAAATCAAACTAAGCAAACAAAATAAAAAACTAGTTGTTGAAGAGATTGATGGGATTTTGTCTTTAAGAAGGGAAATTGAGTAATCTTGTATCTGGACGGTTTTAAGGGATAGTTGAGCTACATGGGAAACTTCTTTATGGTCTGGAAGGTGCTGATGTCGTGCATAGACTGAAGGAAAAAGAGTTGTTGGAGCTTTATTGTAAGATACTCCAAATAAGGCAAGTTCAAGCAAGTAGATATCGTCTTGATCCTATGCATGCTGGTCAATTGTAAATTGAAGGCAACACGTCCTGGATGATTATATTGGTCTTCTGGATTTCTGGGATTATGTAAAAAGTCTTCTGGTCGGATTAACTTGGTTGGTAAATGTTTAAATCGAACCCAATCTTTCCATAATCGGCTCCGGGTTGGTTTAATCATTTCCCCTTCAAGGATCCACCTGATCTAGCGTGGTTTGGTACTCCTTAGGATGTTTTAGAGTGACTCTAGAAGCTTAAAAAAGTCTCCTGGTTTCCCGAATTGAGTTTGGTTTGATGGTAAACTCGGATCTTCCCATTTAGGCAGATGTAGGACAGTTTGGCCGGTTTTTGGAAATGGGCCATAACTCCTTATTTCCGTGGAATTTTCCCTTCAATATTGGCTTGTTGAAAAGATAGAAGATCCATATTGATGACTGTGTCTGGGATTTGTGAAGGCCGCTTCATGGTTGGGCTTGAATCCTTTTCAACTAGCTGAACTCGCAGATGGATGAGCTAAAAAACCTCAAGGTTGTAAAATTTATATCTTTATGGTACGGATATACTTGGGGTTGATCTCACTTGGAAAATGCATAATTTGGAGTTAGAATCCAGGAAAATTGGATTCGTGGTGAAATTCCTCCTGGTTGGAAAGATATGGCATTTTTAGTGCACATATATTTTTGTTTGCGCCTTGGCTAATTGAGTAGGGTGTTGGCTCGACTTTTGGTTCAGCTGCTGATTTGATGGCCCCATCATACCCTACCCCTTGAAAAGGTTTTGACCTCGAAACTGGATAACCTATACCAAGATATAGCAAGTCAGTTTTCATCCTCCTTTGAGATTCTAGAGTCTTACCTTGGTATTGTAAATGTTTGATCTTTGAAGGTACATCTGGTAGCTCTCCTTTGAGTAGGAACGACATGACTACTCCTCTGTTTTTTTTGGCCCTCTTGTGGGTGGTGTTTGATCTGGTGCATCTTATTGAATCAAAAGTTTCTGATGGTAACATCTTGTTTTCAGTTGGCATCTAAACACCATGTAATCTCCTTGTGTGGATTTCTCATGGGATCCTTAACATCAGTTCTTGAAATAGTCAACACTTTTGGGAGGAAACAATTGCATTATGCGTTCTCAATAGAAAGATAAACAATTTGAATCTCGTTTCTCATGACTAGTTGTAGCAAAGTTTTCTTCCACTGCAATTTGAAATAAATTGCTTCCTCATGTCCCTGTATGTTCAATGAATTCTTTGATACAATTGTGGCATGATTAGAAATAAATAGAGTCAAGGATAACACTTTCAGTGTTCTTATCTTGGTCTAATGTCTCTTCTTGAATCAAGATGTTCTCGGGAAAACTTTTTGTTTTCCTCTTGTATGAACACACCAAGTGGCATCTTTTTCTGGATCGTTCATGTGACCTTTGGTTTTGTCCCTGAAATAATCTCAAAACTCTTGGCAAGAAACAAGTGCATTATATATGAGTTTGAGATTTTATATATAGGACAAGTAAAGGTAAGACTTACCTTGATAGTTTCAGCCAGTTGAAGAATGATATGCTTGTTGTCTCTTGATGTTTCTTGCATCTTCTTCAAAACTTTGTGGACAAATTAGGTATTGTTCCTTGTTCTTTTCCAACCCTTCACCATTTCTTGGTCGTCGATCACCTTGTCTTATACCTGGATCAAAACTCTTTGACAAAAGACAAGTGCGTAATTCTAGTATTTGAAAGTTCTCATGGAACAAGACTATCACTTCTTTTATTCAAATCAACCTAACATCACGACTGATGTCCTTTTGGCCTTGTACTCCTGCTGAATTGCTAAACACATTCATAATCCCTTGGACAAGAGAAGTGCATTAATCTTTTCATGGATTTAGAAAGAACACACTGGTCTAAAGTATAACTTACTTTGAGTATTGGCATTTGAAAAATCAATGGTTTTTGTCTTATCTTCCACTTTTGGACTGGCTCAGATGTGGTCTCGTGAATTTGGTCTTCCCTTGGGGTGGTCTCAGAAAATCTAGTACAGTCAGTCGTGGCCTCACTTATTTGTCGTTCACCCTTTTGAGTTGTAAGACTTTGGCCTTGATTATGCTCCCATTTGTTGGAATTATTATGGTTTTCACTTTCATGAACCATGTGATTAAATCTTGTTCTTCCTGTACCATAAACACAAAAATTAGCTTTACTAATTGGATCTTGGTCTTGGATCATACCTGATATAATGCTGGTCGGATTGGGCGGAATGTATGGGTTGGAGTTGGTCTCTTTAGGCAGCAAATATAGCATTGTGTCTTGACCTTTATTCTGGTCCATCACAAGGATTACTCCTAGTGGTTCATATCCTTTGAATTCATACTCTTTAAGACCAGTTACAACACCATTTGACATAGAAAAGTGCCTTACACGAGAATTGGGAAACAAGAAATCATACTGGAAAAAACAATCACTTATTTTCGATATTTCGGCTTTCACTCCTAGTGATGTTTATTTCAAGACTTTCTTAGTTGGACAAGTAGCAGCAAAATGTCCACGATTACGACATTTATAACATGTCTGGTCTTTTAAACTTTTATAATTAGAAAACTTACCTTGGCTTTTTATGTCCTTCTTTGGGTTAGGAATTTCTTTGGGCAGTTAACATACTTCTAGTAGACCTAGTGATTTCATGAAAGGTATATAGATTGGTTTTTGCTTCTTCTCTGTTTGGGCCGACTTCTCATTTCCTGTGTGGTGGTAAGGAACACATGATGTCACCTTCTTGAGTTTAAGGTCGTGATCACTCATGTGCTTAGAAGCAGATTCTGGTTTTGGTGTAGACAACACTCTCTTTGGTGTTGCTTGGCAGTGAGTTCTTGCTGTGGTGCATTTCCTATTTAGATACTGCTTTTCATACTCTCTGTACATCCTTGCCTTAAGGTCTTCCCAATCCAGTACTGGTTTGTTGTAGAAGCTTGGAGTATGTTTCCTTAGCCACCATTCATAAGCCTTTTCTGTAAATGCTGAGACTGAATTTTTGTAAATGTTGAGACTGCTTGTTGTAACTTCTTTGACTTTGGGATGTTGTTTGACTGCAGAAACTTCTCTATATTTTCTTTCCAGTGCAAGTACACTTCAGGATCCTTGCTATTTTTGTAAAAGACTAAGGACATGTATTTGTTATCACTTATGTTCAAGTTTTGCTTCCTTGAGACAGTTGGTTTTGAATGAATGGGCACTCGGTTGTAAGTTGTGAATCCATATATGCTGGAACTCTTTTCCTGCTGAAAGGTTTGCAAAACTCATATATAGCTCCTCACGTTCATCCTCTTCCATACTGATTTCAGAATCAGTGTCACTGCTCCATGATTTGTTTCCTCGACCAACTTCTTCCTTGTACAATCTTGTGTTGTTTTGATAGTGGTCTGGTGTCTTAGGTTCAGGACAGGCTTCACCAGGGTCTCTCCATATTCTGAACTAGAGGAATCATCATCAGAACATGACCCATGACAGTCATCTCCCTCACTCGATCATGTTTGGTCAGTTTCACTCATGTAGGAGCCTTGGCCTAAATCATAAAAACTCTCTTCTTCTTAAGGATCTTCCATGGTGTCTCCCCTATCCTTTCTTAATATTTAACTTGAAACAGAGGAAGAATCAACTTGTGTTTTATCAAAAGAAGGAAAGAAGAATGAGCAGGAAAATGGAAACTAGTATTATTATTTTTGAAACTTTTGGAAAACAAATTGATAATGGAAAAATTCAACCTCTCTTTTTTATTTTTTAATAATGCACAATATAACTATGGGATTCGCGAAATTAATCAAATAGATAATGCTCTTTTTAAAAGATGATGGAAGTTTTAGAAAAGAAACACTATGGAATGCAAAATATTTTAATGAGGAATGAAAGAAATCTAAATGAGGCAAGTGTAGCTGAAAACTTAATGAAACTAGAAAATGACTTATTTTTGAATCCTAGATGATCCAGATGTGCTAGACTTATCTTCTACCTCTAACCTTTTTATGATTTTTTATTTTAAATGAACAAGAACACAAAAATGGCAGAAATGAAATACTAGAGACAGATCACAATTTTTATGGATTCTCAGTTTTATAGAAGCAAACTAAAACAAGAAGGAAACTAGATAGTGCTAAAAGGATTGATATAACATGGGTCAGGAGATTTTAAAGCTCTGACACAAAATGATACAGCACTGGAAACTAGGATGGCGAGATGGTCGATGGAATGGTGATGGTCGAGAAACCGGTAGAGATGGAGATGGTTGATATATGAGTTTATGTCCATTTAGTCAAAGTGAACCTGAAATCAAAGGAAGAACAATGAGATGATGAAATAAAGAAATAACAAAAGAAATTATAAAAAGTGATAAGATGGGATGGAATGGATTGATGGATAGAAGATTGATGATGGATGATGGATAATGGATGATGGATGATAATGCTGGATAGTTGATTGACTCTCTCAATCCGTGGGTTTTTTATTTACTCTCTCCATCAGTAATTTTCAGGACCCTTGAATCACACAAAGAACCTAAGAAAATCACGAGCTCGATAGACCTCTAATGCTCCTCACACTTAGAATCTATTAAATAACTCAAAGACAACTCTTTGAAAGAAATACTCTTGGTACTGATTTTATTAATTGAAAGATAATTTAAAAATGAGGTCGGCCAAGCTTATATAATGCTCAGAAATATCTAAGGCTAACATTCATAAAGAAAACAAAAGAAGCAAATCAAATTAACCAAACAAAATCGGAAACTAGCTGTTGGAGAGAGTGATGGGATTTTTGTCTTGAAAAGGGAAGCTTGAGTAATCTTGTATCAGGATGGTTATAAGGGTTATCTGAGGTTACTGGGAACCTTCTTTATGGTCTGGAAGGTGCTGATGTCGTGCATCGACTGAAGAAAAAAAGAATTATTGGAGCTTTATTGCAAGGGACTCCAAATAAGGCAACTTGAAGCAAGTGGAGATCCTCTTGATCCTATGCATGCTGGTCCATTGTAAATTGAAGTCTGAACGTTCTGGATGATTAGATTGGTCTTCTGGATCTCTTGGATTATGTAAAAAGTCTTCTGGTCGGATTAATTTGGTTGGTAATTGATTAATCCGAAAGATTGCTCAAACTTTCCATAATCGGCTCCGGGTTGGTTTAATAACTTCTCCTTCAAGGATCTGCCTGATCCAGAGTAGTTTGGTCCTTAGGATTTTATAGATTGCCTATAGAAGCTGAAAAAGTCTCCTGGTTTCCAGGATTGAGTTTGGTTTGATGGCAAACTCGGATCTTCCAATTTAGGCATATGTAGGACTGGTTTGGCGGGTTTTGGGAAATATGCCATACCTCCATATTTTCGTAGACCTTTCTTTTCATTCATGTATTTGTAGAAAGCTAATAGATCTATATTAATGACTGTGGTTGAGATTTGTGAAGGCCGCTTCATGGTTGGGCTTCAATTCTCTTCAACAGGCTGATACTCGCAAATGGATGGGCTGAAAAGCTTCAAGTTTGTAAAATTCATATCTTTCTGGTACGGATAGATTTTGGGTTGATTTTAATTGTAATGTGTATATTGTTAAGTTTAGAATTCATGAAAATTGGATTGATGGTGAAATTCTTCCTTATTGGGAAGATATGGCATTTATAGTGCACATATATTCTTGTTGGTGCCTTGGTTGATTGAGTAGGGTGTTGACTCGACCTCTGGTTCAGCTTCTGATTTGATGGCCTCATCACAAGGATCATTCAATACTTATAGCATGGATTGGTCAATTCTGACACCTTTGGTTGGTCGAGCGCCTGTCAAACTGACGACAATTGAATATCTTGATCTACCAATCCTTTCTTATTGGCAAATTTGTAATATTATGCTCTGGATCGGTCGATCTTTGACACATATCGATCGATATGTTCATGATTATATGCTGAGACCCTTTTAAGATCCATAATCTAGCTTAATCGCGTTCTTTTCGACAAATGAACTTGTAACATGTAAAACAACTGAAGAACACCAAAAACTCCGAGAATGTTGAATACCTCAAAAGTTAATTCAAACTCAACTAAAACTCAGTTAAAACAGGTAAAATGACACTCATCAGTAAGTCCGCCGACGAAAATGTTGTAGGTACGTCAAGTACAGGCATGGTAGAGGATTAGCTGTGAATGATGCTTCTTTAATAATGATGTGAAAGTGATGTGCAACTAGTTGTTTTTCATTCCACATTGAGTAGTATAGTGAATCATGGAGAAGATTTACTTAGAGTTATCAGTCAATAATCCATAACTCACCTCTATTTCTTATATGTTTGTTCGAAATATGATAAGAGCATAAGTCTTAATATAGTGTAAAACCTTTGCAAATTATGGATCTGAGGACGAATAACAATGTCATACATTTGTAATATTCAAAATTATGAGAAACAAAGAAAAGAAAAAAAATCAAATTTAAAAGCAAAAGAATATTTCAAAACTAAAAATATATTAAAAATCTAAAGTAAAAATAGTATCGATAGTTCGATCTATGTTCACGAATTACGATGGTGAAGTTTTTTTGTCGGTAAGCATTTTCATTTCATTTAGCCCAAAAGGGAAATTACATTAGTATTGGCTTTAACAAATATATACCAATCTGTTCTTTTTGGCAGATTTGCAATATTACACTATGGATCGATCAATCTTTGACACAGATCGATCAAAAATTTTATGTTTCTATGCCATAACCCTTTTAAGCTCCAAAATCTTGCCTAATCGCGTTCTTTTTTGACAAATGAACCTCTAACATGTAAAACAACTAAAAACACCAAAAAATTCAAGAAGTCTGAAATACCTTAAAATTAATTCAAACTTAACTAAAACCCAGTTAAAATCGAGAAAAACGACACTCATCAGTAAGTCCGCTAAGTGAAAACGTGGGTATGTCAGGAATAGGCGTGGTAGAGGAGTAGCTGTAGATGATGTGTCTTTAATAATGATGTGAAATTGAGGAATGTGTTTGTAACGACCCAATTGATTCGGACCATCAGACTCTATTAGGGTTACATGAAACCCTAGGTGAGCTCCCTTATATAAACAATTCTTTTCTTATTATTTTATTCTAGAACGAACACTAAGCGTTGTACCCCTACAAAGCCTAAGACATCAAATGCATCTGAGATTATACTGTTGCCGCCACTCATCCAGAGCCGAGATCGATAAGTCGACCATCGATCCTCGCCGAAGGTAATCCATAACCGCCACTCTCAGATTTGATTTTTGTTAACCATTTGATAAATCGACATTAACTCACAATTCATTGCATTTTTTGTGAATCTAAGGCCGCCATCACGTTCCTTTCACCGAGACGAGTCTAGAGCAAGAAGATCAGCCAGAGAAACACTGCGACACATCCTCACCTACGCCGTTGCCGTCCTTCACCATACTCTACCACCGTCCTCCACCATAAGCTTTGTGTGTGGATCTCACGCGCCACCATCACACGCCACTTTCATGTGCTGCTGTCATGCGGCTCCTTCTCGCCGTCGGTAATGGTCGCCATGGACCCTTGCCAGTGACTTGACAACTCGACCAAATCAACTCGGTTATTCGAAAACTCGGCCGAGTCAACTTGTTGATTCAGTCAACCGGTTTGGTTAACTTGGTTTAATTAGATTTAATTTGGTTAGGTAAAGTAGTTGTTCAAAATTACTTAAATTTTTGTTAGCTTAAACTGGTAGTTTAATTAATTTGCTTTCAAGTAAGGGAAACTAAATGGCCTGATTGAATCAATTTCGGTTAAAGAAAACCGGTTGGTCCAAATCAATTTCAATCTGGTCAAGGGTTGATCGGCTTGGGTCAGAGTTAACTGTGTTGACCAAACCTATTGACTTTGGCCAAACCATTGTTTACATGTTTTTTACTGTTCGAAGGGTGTTCTGACATGATTTTTCGTCCTAATTTCTGATATGGGGTCTATTTAAACATTTGGAGTCATAGATATCACTTTGATACATTGCTAAGGTGAGGACTATTCTGTTAAATCTTTTGCTAGTGTAGAATTCTTTCTATGGTAGTTTAATTTTGAATCATGTTCCGCATGTTTGAATGGAGTCATGTGTGACAGTTAGAATATTCAGTGCAAACCAGAATTAGGGGTCTACATGATTCAACTGTTGTTTGGATTAATTGATGTTAAATGATGATATACATATATAACTAAAAGAAATCTGAAAATATCGATAAAACAAACCAAAAATCTGAAAATGAAAGAGATAGAAACCCCCAAAACCCCGTCCGAAATGAATCACTCATGCACGTCTGTCTCACCTGAAAAGGGGAAATAAAAAGGGGTGAGTAATAGGGGGAGTCACTTAGTGAGGTATGAGATGCTAGACACGCAATTCACTCACTGACTAAGTCAATAGAACTCCCACTATGGAAATTTAGCTTTAACATGTAGGGGTGGGCACAAATCAAATATTCAGGTTTGTGAAGGTATTCGTGATTTGATCCGTTTTTGTCTGAAATAATCAATTATTCGAATCGATTTGATTCGTAGCCACCCAAATATTTGGTGTCCCGGATATTCAGAAAATTGTAGATTTTAACCGGATATCTGATTTGATCGTACAAATAAAAGGAAAATAAATAAATAAAAATCTAAAATTAATAATTACAAACTTAAAAATTATTTAATTAAAATTCTAATAACTAATATAATAACATTAATAAATCAAAATACTGTAAAATTTATATAAATTACACTATTTATATAAGTTTTATATAACTCATTAAACATATGTATATATATATGCATATAACAGATCAAATATTCATTCCAAAAAATATTAGTATTTGTGATTTGCTTCATTTCTTACGAATATTGAATATTAGTATTCTCTTTGATTCCTAGAGTTGTGGATATCCTTAGTTTTCAGTTCGAATCAAAACGAATAACAAATCAAATCAAAATTTACAGATATTTTGCATACCCTACTAACATCTACAAGCAAGATGCCTAGCGCATCACATAAAGCAAACAATGCGTTGGTAGTACATGGCTAGCCCACAACCCACATTCTCATCATACGAATACACGATATCATAATATGTGTCGATAGTACATACGTCTTTGGACCCCCGCACCACATAATATGTATCACTAGCTCAGACGTCTTTGGCCCCAATACTCATCCACTATGCGTCGCTAGCTAAGACGACTCTAAGCCACCACAATCACTGATATGCACTCAAAAAGTCAACTCATTTCCTAGCGATCAAGAAGGCAGATAGTGCTGTTCAGTTGGCCCATATTTACATCAGAGAGATTGTGAAGTTGCATGGAGTTCATGTCAGCATAGTATCAAATAGAGATGCGAATTCACATCTACATTTTGAGGAGTCTTTCTGAAGGCACTTGGGACAAGGGTCCATATGAGTACAACTTATCACCCATAGACAGATATTCAGTCAGAGAGGACTATATAGACTTTGGAGGATATGCTCAGGGCTTGCGTATTAGACTCGGAAGGGAGTTACGGAGAGTATCTACCTCTCATGAAGTTTCCCAACAATAACTGCTACCATTCGAGTACTGAGATGGCACATAATGAAGTCCTTTACGGTAGGCCTTGTCGTACACCACTTTGTTGGACATGAGTGGGGGAGCAACGTGATTTAGAACCAGCAATGATTCAAAAGATGGTTGAGCAGGTAGAGATGCTCAAAATTTGGCTTAAGGAAGCCCATGACCACCAGAAGAGTTATGCAGATTAGCGCCGGAAGGATTTGGAATTTCAGGTGGGTGATCTAGTATACCTGAAAATGAGGACATTTCAGTGAGAAACTAAGATTCGGAAGCTAAAGAAGCTTAAGATGGGGTACATGGGAATGTATCCTATTGTAGAGAAGTGACTTATAGATTTCGGGTTATCAGTACAGTTGATAGGTTTCCATGATGTTCCATGCGTCAGTTTTGAGGAAGGTCATGAGAGAGCCATAGCTCATTTGCAGCTGCCGCCAAGCGACCATGGTAAAAATTTGTTTGCACTTATCAGCCATTGGATATTACAGATCGGCGGGTGAAATTGGTTCAGGGAATGATACCATGTTGGTCAAAGTTCGTTAGAAGAGAGATGGGATCCAAGAGGAGACCTGGGAGTTCGAGACTTAGATGAGGATTGACTATCTAGAGCTTTTTAGGATGGCATTGGACATCCTGCTTAGAATTTGAATTTGGGGATGAATCCCTGGTTAGCGAGGGAGAACTATAACAACCCAATTGATTCGGCTTATCAAAGCCCATTAGGGTTATAATAAACCCTAGGTGAGTTCCCTTATATGAACAATTATTTCCTCATTAAATCATTCCCCAGAGAACTATAAGTGTTGCACCCCTGCATAGTTTAAGCCGACAAGCATATATGAAACTGTACCATTTCCACCACTAGTCCGGAGCCAAGATCGGCTATTGATCCTTGCCGAAGGTAACCTAGAACCGCCACTCTCCAATTTGAGTTTTTGTAACCATTTGATAAATCGATCGTAACTCATAAACTGTTGTGTTTTTCATGATTCTAAGGCCACCATCGCGTTCCTCTCACTGAGACGAGTCTGAAGCATGAAGATTAGCTAGAGAATTGCCGCAAAGCGCCCTCACGCATACACACACGCCTCTTCCGTTCTGTGTGTGTAGCCAACGCGCCGCCCTCCTCCACTGTACACTCCTTGCATGGATCTCACCCGATGTTGTTTGTTTCCGCCGTTGATTTCTGGTAAGCCATCGCTTCCTTCTCACAGCCAGTGACCATCTCCGGTGACTCGTCAGTGACTCTTTAACTCGGTCGAGTCAACTCGGTGACTCGGTCAATGGTTTTGTTTACTCAGTTTAATTAGATTTGATTTTGGTTAGGTTAACCAGCTGGTTAAAATTAATTGAATTTTGGTTAGGTTAAACCAGTTAGTTTAATTAATTTAATTTTAGTTAAGGAAAACCAAATGGTCTAATTGAAATCAATTTCGGTTAAGGAAAATTGTTGGTCCAAATCTATTTCAATTTGGTCAAGAGTAGACCGGCTTGGGTTAGAGTTGATCAGGTTGACCGTTGACCAGACCCATTGACTTTAACTAGACCACCATTTACTCGTTTTAACTGTTCAAAGGGTGTTTTAACTCGATTTTTCACCATGATTTCAGATTTGGAGTCTGTTTGGGCAATTGGAGTTCCTAAACATCACTTTTCCACATTGCTAAGGTTAGGCTATTCCGTTAAATCCTGTGCTATTGTAGAATTCTTTCTATGGTAGTTTAGTTTCAAATCATGTTCCTAATGCTTGAACTGAGTGTGGTGTGATAGTTAGAATATTCAATGTAAACTGAAATTATGGGTCTAAAGGATTCAATTGTCGTAGGGATTGATTGATATTTGGATTAATTGGTTTTAAAGGACATATACATATATATAAATAATTATAAAGTATAGATTATGTGGTGAGTGCGGGGGTTTAGAGATATGTGAACTATCGACACATATGAATGAGGGCGGGGGCCAGAGAAGTCTGAGCTATCAACGCATAGTGGATGAGTATAAGGGCCCAAAGACGACTGAGCTAGCGACGTATATTGTATGGTGCGGAGTGTAGAGACGTTTTCATATCGACGCATAGTGGTGGAGTGCAGGGTCAAGAGATGTTGGTACTATTGATGCATAATATGATATTGTATATTCATATGAAGAGACTGTGGGGTCTATAGCCTAGCCATGTACTATCAGATCATTGTTTGTTTGATGTGATGCACAAGGCATCTTGCTTTTACATGCTAGAGCTAAACTTTCATAGTGGATGTTCTATTTACTTAGTCAGTGGATTTCATGTCTAGCATCTCGTGACTCCACTGTTACTTGCCCTCTTTCTTTCTCCTTTTCAGATGAGATTGACGAGCATGAGTGATTAATCTCGGATAGGTGCTTTTGGGCATTTCTATATCTTTCTTTTGCAGACTTCTAATTTTATGTTTTTATCGATATTGTCGGATTTTATTTAACTTATTGGATTTTAGGTGATTAGAGTTGACCTTTTGGAAGTAATAAAATAGCGATTTCAGAAATTGTGTTTATTGATTTATTTTGAAAAATACTGGTGCCACAATGTTATTATCGAATTATTATTTGCAACAGGAGTCGTCTTTTGTTCTACATTAAGTCGTATAGTGAATCATGGAGAAGATTTGTTTAGACTTGTCTCATGTTGGGCCATTACTTAAAGCCTAAAGGCTAAATAAGAAAATGGCATAAGATGATTAGAAATGGGCCTATGGGTTTATAAAAGCCTTTTGGCTTTAATGAGAAACATGAGAAAAGTCCCACATCAGGGAGAAATCATGAGTGTGAGGGGTATAAATATGCTCCCCTTCTATCATGTCATAAACGGCTCAGGAGAGAGAGGAGGCCCCCCCCCACGCGAGCGCCGCCGCCGTCCGGCTCGGCGTGGGCTTAGACTTGGGCTTAGGCTTGGGCTTGGGCTTGAGCTTGGGCTTGGGCTTAGGTAGAGGGCCCCTGGCCAAATAAGAAGTTTTTTTGGGCAAAGTTAAGCTCAACGTTTTGCCATTTTATACCTAAAAAACAACATGCGTTTTGTTTTAAAACGACAAGTAGTTTTGTATACAAAATAAAAAACGGCATGCATTTTATCCTCTCGAGATATTTAAACGAGATAAGATAGAGTCTTGGGGAATAAGTTTTCGAAACTCAACTTCCCGAGATCTCCGCGAGATTCTCGCCCACGTGCAACATTTGTTGCGAGAAGTGGCTTCTCGCTTTCTCTTTAAATAAACCTGACTCGTCTTCTTCATTTCTTACGTTTTACACAGAAAAATTCCAACATAACTCCACAGCGTAAGTCTAGAGAGTGTTTCGTAGAAATTATAGTTTGTTAGGGCGTTTCACGAGTGAAGCGTGATTTGTCGCCATGGTTATATCTTGGAACTCTCTATTCGTACAGTTTCGTCTCACTACAGAGCGAATATTCAGAGTTAAGGAAAGAGATCATATCTCGCCTCCATGTTTTATTGTTATTTAAGAATCATCTATTTTCTTAACTCGTTTCTAATATATCGTTTATGTCAGTCCGGTTTTCCGGCTACTACAATCTTAACTCTAAATCGCTTTCGTCCTAAAGCTTTTAATGAGATTGAGAATGATTTATAGAACGGTTTTGGTTATAGTTGGAACGGTGTTTGCGATTTGCTTCTCGCATGAAACGTTTCTTACTTGTCTAAAAACGGTTTGCGTTTTGCTCTGTAGCTCTATCGCGAAACATTTTTTGTTATATGATTCATAAAAACGTTATAAAACGATTCGTTTACACAAAAGCTTTCTTAAGCGACTTGTGAAACAATCTACAAGTCTACACAAACGGTTTATGCAAACGCTTTTCAGCGAGTTTGCAAAACATTTTTCAGACTTATATCGATAAGATTTGGTCGTTTGTAACGCTTTAAGCGATCTACTAAAAACACCATAAATGACAATCGATTTAGACTACTATTTATTGAAATAATATGTTATTTGTTGACTGGAGTCTAATCCGCTTTCATTTTTTCTCAATAGAAAAATGACGGAAACTAACAACACCCCCGTTGACACCACCATTGATAAGCAAACTCCACTCAACACTGCTCAAACTGATGCAACCATAACAACCGCTGATGCAACAGCAAAAACCGCTGCAACAACGACCCCTACCGTTCCAGTGGCAAATGTTGCTGACGAAACCACGCACCGTAGCTTGTTCGGTGATGGTCTCTATCAAACGGGTTCTATTCATGGAACCACAAGTGTTCCGGTTGCAGTTGCAACTCCTCCAACTATACCAAGCTTGTTCACTCAAGGTATAATGCCTGACAAGTTTGATGGCAAAGGCTTCAAAACGTGGCAAAAGAAGATGATGTTCTTCCTGACAACAATGAAGCTGGATAAATTCACCCAAGAGGACAAACCCATTGTCCCTTATGGGATTGATGATGTGTACGCTCTTGCAACTGTTGACAATTGGGTGCAGTCCGACTTTATGTGCAAATGATACATTTTGGGTCGCCTTATTGACCCATTGTACCAAGTCTACTCTGAGATTCCCACATCGAAAGAGTTATTGAGATCACTGGACAAGAAGTACAGAGGTGAGGACGCTGGCTGTCAGAAGTATGTGGTTGCAAAATTCCATGACTTCAAAATGGTGGATTCAAAACCCATCATGGATAAGGTGGAAGCATTTCAGCTCATTTTCCATGAAAATGCTACTGAAGGAATGTCCATCTGTGAGACATTCACAACACTCAGCTTCATCCAAAAGCTTCCTCCAAGCTATGCAGAATTCAAGAACTACCTGAAGCACAAAAAGAAGAAGATGGGACTCGAATATCTCATTCAGAGGCTTCAGATGGAAGCTAGAAACCAAAATGATGACAAGCTGCTCCAAGCTAAAGAGCACAGTGTCAACGTGGCTGAAATGAAAGGTAAAGGAAAGGCAATTGCTCGCTTTCCTGCCAAGCCTTCCAAAACAACTGCAATTTTGAGGGCTTCTGGTCCAAACTTCAAGAAGAAAGGCATTGAGATCAATGCGAATATGGAAAAATTCAAGGGAAAATGTCATTGCTGCCACAAAGTTGGTCACAACTTCTGAGTGTCACAGTAAGATCAGAGATGAGAAGGCTCAGGCGAATCTCACTGAAGAAGATCTCGTTGCAGTGGTGACTGAAGTCAACATGGTTGAAAACAACAACCCTAAGGAATGGTGGTATGACACTGGTGCCACCACCAACATTTGCACTGATAGGGCGATGTTCAACACCTATCAGAAAAGCAAGACTCAGGAGAAGTTGTTCATGGGAAACACTGCAGTCTCCAAGATTGAAGGTCGTGGCAAGGTGATTCTGAAGATGACATCTTGACGTGAAGTCACTCTGCAGAATGTGAAGCATGTCCCTGACATGTGGAAGAACCTGGTATCGGGAACCTTGCTAAGCAAGAATGAATTCGCCACAAGTCTTGAGGCGGACAAGCTCGTGATTAGGAAGAATGGAGTTTATTTGGGAAAGGGGTATGTTAAGGATGGACTAGTCAAAATGAATGTAATGACAGTCACTCCAAAAATTGTAACTCCAAAAATTGTAGCTCAAAAAGTTTCGATGAATAAGAAAGATCCAGTTGTTTATTTGGTTGAGTCTTTTAATATATGGCATGAAAGATTAGGCCATGTAAACTACAAAACGATACAAAGATTAATGAATCAAAATTTAATCTCAAAATGCAAAACAAGTAAACAAAAATGTGAAGTATGTGTACAAGCTAAGCTCACAAAAACGCCCTCACTTCGTGTTGAAAGAATTAACAAACCTCTAGATTTAATTCACACATATTTATGTGACTTAAAATACATACAAACTAGAGGTGGGAAAAAGTACTTTGTGACCTTCATAGACGACTGCACAAAATATTGTTATGTATATTTATTACATACCAAAGATGAAACTTTAGAAAAATTCAAAGAATTTAAACTCGGGGTCGAAAATCAGCTTAGACAACTATTAAAATAGTTAGAAGCGACAAAGGAGGCGAGTATGATGGTCTATTTAATGTTTTTTGTAAAGAACATGGAATAATTCATCAAACTACAACTCCTTACTCACCATAATCTAATGGAGTTGTTGAACGTAAAATCAAACTCTAAAAGAGATGATGAATGCAATGTTGCAGGAATCTGGGTTACCCCAGAACATGTGGGGGGAAGCGTTGCTTACCACTAATTATATCCTCAACAAAATTCCACCCAAAGTAACTGGGAAAACTTCATATGAACTATGGAAAGGTAATTTACCTTCGTATAAATACCTCAAAGTGTGGGTGTGCTAGGCAAAAGTTGCGGTACCACCACCAAAGAAGGTCACTATTGGACCTAAAACAGTGGATTGCATCTTTATCGGGTATGCACATAATAGTACTACATATCGGTTTCTGGTACATAAATCTGAAATATTAGATATCCATGAAAATACAGTAACGGAATCAAGAAATGCATTTTTATTCGAAGATATGTTTCCATGTAAGGAAAAACAAGGTTCAAAACGAACTCGAGAAAAAAGAGACAACGACGATGTTTCAGAAATTGAGACAAATGTCTACATTTCTATAAATGATATTTTAAAAAATGAAAAAGATGAACCTAGAAGGAGTAAAATAGCTCGAAAGGGAAAAAAATTTGGTGAAGATTTCTTAATGGCATTTTTATTAAAAAATGATCCAAAGACTTTGGCAGAAGCCATGGCTTCACCAGATGCTCCATTTTGGAACAAAGCTATCAGATGTGAATTCGACTTTATCATGCAAAATTATACATGGTATATAACGGATTTACCACCTGGCTGTAAAGCATTAGGGAATAGATGGATATTGAAACGAAAACTAAACCCTGATGGAACACCTGGTTTACACAAAGCTAGGCTTGTAGTTCAAGGATTCCGACAAAAAGAAAGCCTTGACTATTTTGACACATATTCTCCAGTAACGTGAATAACCTCAATAAGGCTGATGATAGCAATCGCAGCTCTAAGAAACCTAAAAATCCATCAAATGGATGTAAAAACCGCCTTTTTAAATGGTGATTTAGAAGAGAAAATTTACATGAAACAACCTGAGGGTTTTGTTATACTTGGACAAGAAAACAAAGTATGTCGACTTGTAAAGTCACTTTATGGGCTTAAACAAGCTCCTAAACAATGGCATGAAAAATTTGACAATGTAATGATGTCAAGTAGTTTCAAAATTAACGAATGTGATAAATGCATATACTACAAAACTACCAAAAATGCGTATGTTTTGTTATGTCTATATGTAGATGATATGCTCATTATTGGAAGCAATAAAGATATTATCAATCACACAAAAACATGCTCAAAGGAAAATTTGAGATGAAAGATTTGGGATTAGCAGAAGTTATTCTCGGGGTTAAAGTCACAAGAACTTCAAATGGAATTATCTTAACCCAATCTCACTATGCTCAAACAATATTAAAGAGATTTAAAAACTACTCTAATAGTACGGCAAAAACTCTTTTAGATCCCCAAATGCACTTGACAAAGAATTCAGGTGAAGCGGTTTTACAAAACGAGTATGCACGAGTGATTGGAAGTCTCATGTACTTGACCAATTGTACTAGACCAGATCTAGCTCATGCAGTAAATGTACTTTGTCAGTACAAGTAATCCAGGTCATACACACTGGAAAGGTATAACGAGAGTACTCAATTACTTGCGCTACACCAAAAATTTTGGGCTTCACTATAGTAAAGAACCAACAGTTTTAGAAGGATACAGTGATGTTAACTGGATATCAGATTCTAAAAACTCAAAATCCACAAGTGGATACGTCTTTACACTAGGAGGAGCAGCAATATCATGGAAATCTACCAAACAAACAGTGTTAGTCAGATCCACCATGGAATCTGAGTTTATAACCTTGGACAAAGCAGCAGAAGAAGCTGAATGACTTAGAAATTTTTTGGAAGATATTCCCATGTGAGAGAAACCTGTACCAGCTATACAAATACATTGTGATAGTCAATCAACTATAGCTCGGGCTCAGAATAATCTCTACAATGGTAAATCTTGTCACATCAGAAGACGACATAAGACCATTAGACAACTTATCTGAAATGGTGTAATCACAATAGATTATATCAAATCGGCTGACAACCTAGCGGATCCATTCCCTAAATGTTTGCCACGAGATATTGTTGCTAAATCATCAAAATAAATGGGTTTAAAGCCTATAACGAATGAGGATGCTTGACTGCAACCCTACCTATCATGACTGGAGATCCCAAGACGTAGGTTCAAAGGGAAAACAAAATCAAACATAATCTACCAAAAGCACTCTGAGACAAAGAAGTCTCTTCCCAACTCCTAAGATGATAAAAGTGCTAATGTGAATAGAATAAACATAAGCTTTTAATGATTCCATAGCTTCTAAAGCGGAGTATTACTCAATACGTTTCATAGTCAATCACCTAATGAGTGTGAAATGAGGCCGTTTCTAGGAGAATAAATGCATGGCTATATTCTCTAAGTTCACTCATGAAAACCAGGAATAGTTCAGGGCCACAATGAACACAATAGAGAACTAAGTTCTACGAGAAAATGAAGTTGTGTTATGCATGTTGTCTCGGTCTACATAAAACACCGGTTGGTTCAAGACATCATGTTCACCTTCTGGTAAAATAAATCCGACAGATATTAACTATGAGTGGTTCAAAGCTTAAAAATGCCACCAACTCAAACACAATGATTTTTTCGCAAATACTCTCGATAAGTCAGTCTGTCTAGTCATTAGTTTAAGTCTAGTCAGCAATTTTATAGTATGTTAGAATATATCGAGTCTAGATTTAGTCTGCATATGTTTAGAATCATTTATATTCATGTGGAAGATTGTTGAGTCATTATTTAAAGCCTAAAGGCTAAATAAGAAAATGGCATAAGATGATTAGAAATGGGCCTACGGGTTTATAAAAGCCTTTTGGCTTTAATGAGAAACATGAGAAAAGTCTCACATCGGGGAGAAAGCATGAGTGTGAGGGGTATAAATATGTTCCCCTTCTATCATGTCATAAACGGCTCAGGAGAGAGAGGAGCCCCCCCCCACGCACGCTGCCGCCGCCGTCCGTTCGGCTCGGCGTGGGCTTGGGCGTGGGCGTGGGCGTGGGCGTGGGCGTGGGCGTGGGCGTGGGCGTGGGCGTGGGCGTGGGCGTGGGCGTGGGCGTGGGCGTGGGCGTGGGCGTGGGCGTGGGCGTGGGCGTGGGCGTGGGCGTGGGCGTGGGCGTGGGCGTGGGCGTGGGCGTGGGCGTGGGCGTGGGCGTGGGCGTGGGCGTGGGCGTGGGCGTGGGCGTGGGCGTGGGCGTGGGCGTGGGCGTGGGCGTGGGCGTGGGCGTGGGCGTGGGCGTGGGCGTGGGCGTGGGCGTGGGCGTGGGCGTGGGCGTGGGCGTGGGCGTGGGCGTGGGCGTGGGCGTGGGCGTGGGCGTGGGCGTGGGCGTGGGCGTGGGCGTGGGCGTGGGCGTGGGCGTGGGCGTGGGCGTGGGCGTGGGCTTGGGCTTGAGCTTGGGCTTGGGCTTGGGTAGAGGGCCTCCGGCCCAAGAAGAAGTTTTTTTTGGGCCAAGTTAAGCTCAACGTTTTGTCATTTTATACCTAAAAACAACATGTGTTTTGTTTTAAAACGACAAGTAGTTTTGTATACAAAATAAAAAACGACATGCATTTTATCCTCTTGAGATATTTAAACGAGATAAGATAGAGTCTTGGGGAATAAGTTTTCGAAACTCAACTTCCCGAGATCTCCGCGAGATTCTCGCCCACGTGCAACAATTGTTGCGAGAAGTGGCTTCTCGCTTTCTCTTTAAATAAACCCGACTCGTCTTCTTCATTTCTTACGTTTTACACAGAAAAATTCCAACATAACTCCACAGCGTAAATCTAGAGAGTGTTTCGTAGAAATTATAGTTCGTTAGGGCGTTTCACGAGTGAAGCGTGATTCGTCGCCATGATTATATCCTAGGACTCTCTATTCGTACAGTTTTGTCTCACTACGGAGCGAATATTCGGAGTTAAGGAAAAAGATCATATATCGTCTCCATATTTTATTGTTATTTGATAATCATCTATTTTCTTAACTCGTTTCTAATATATCGTTTATGTCAGTCCGGTTTTCCGGCTACTACATCTCATTCTATAGTTCATTACTCACCCCTCTTTCTTGTATATTTGTTCGAGATATTATAAGAGCATAAGTCTTAGTATAGTGTAAAAACTTTGAAAATTATGGATCCGATGACGGTTCAACAAGTGATACATTTGTAAAATAAAAATAATATTTTAAAATAGAAAAATTTCAATATTTAAACTAAAAATAGTAATGGTTGTTCGTTCTGTGTTCATGAATCATGATAGTTCAATTTCTTTTATCGGCAAGAATTTTCTTTATATTTAAGCCCAAAAGGCAATTACATCGGTATGGGCTTTAAAATGCCCAAAATAGAGATATTACAATATTAAACTTTAAAATTTCTGGAAGCAGTTGAGTATTGAAACGTGTTAGGTGGGTATTTTTCTGAAGACATGTATGAGATACGCATCAGCTTCTCTTCTTGTGGCAAATACGGCCACCGATGAGCTTCTCAACTATGAAATTTTCATTCTCGCCTATGTAGCTTTCCATCTCCGTCGTAAGAAAGGCACCTCCTTCTGCTATAGCACCATTACTGATGGGACCGGCTTCTCCTCAGTCACCCTCCTCTCTCCCCATCAACCTTTGTCAATACACGGTTGGAGCACATCCATGTATACGATAATTATAAATCGAAGATCTTCAACCCGCCCACTAAAGATTGAAGTTATAAAACGGACATGAAATTACCAGTGTTTTTAAAACCGGAGTTGTCCGATTGTTGGACGAGGTTCGACCATGAACCGGTCATGTAACTTGATTGGGTCTATTAACTGGTTCGAGCATGAACCGGTCACGTAGCCGATTGAATCTCAAATTTATTGAATTGGACAATTAAAATTATCAAAAAAGTCATAAACCGATCATATGAAAAAACTAGTTTATATTTATATGTTTTATTTTTGATATATATTTATATTTGAATTATGTATCATATTTATTAATATTACTTCTAAATTTATGTATTAAAAATATATTTAACTAAGTTTAATATGGCCGAACCATACTAAACCTTGATTCAAATAATTATTCGGTTCAACTTCCAGTTCAGTTTTACAAATATTTGAAACTGCCCAATCCAAGATCGAAGAGTTTGATTAAAGTGAGAGTGGATGAAATTATATGAAACTCGGAGAAATTCTTTGAGAAAGTTTAATAAAGAATCAACACCAAATCAGAGAGATAAAGTAGATGTATGAAAGAATAACCCTGATTTGGTTGAAGTATCACACCAAAACTCCCCTAGCGAAAAAAAAATACCATTGAACAAAACATAACCACAAAAACGCGATTTCTCGCCAAAATTTCAAAAATCTGTTTTCTGCCAAAAAACGTAAAATGTGTTTTTCCGCCAAAATTACAAAACACATTTTTCGCCATAAACGCAAAATGCGTTTTTCTACTAAAACTATAAAAACTTGTTTCCCGTCAAGATGTGTTTTCTCGTAAAAACCATAAAACGTGTTTTCCGCAAAACCATAAAAACACGTTTTCCTGTTAAAACCGTAAAATGTGTTTTTCGGTCAAAACCAAAAAAGCGTTTTTTCTGCCTAAACCATGCCGAAGTCGCAAAATGTATTTCTCCGCCAAAATTGTGAATATGTATTTGAGCTTTTTGCAAATTTGACTCAAAACTCAAAGTCAAACACAAAA